>CM067100.1:270860-333143 GCA_034008185.1 Gorsachius magnificus
GGGGAAACGGAAGACACTCGGGATCCCGAGGGATTTTTTTTTTTTTTTTAATTTTTCTTTTTCTTTTTTTTTTTTTTTTTTTTTTTCTGGTTGTTTTTAACCGGCGGGCGTGGGGCACCTACCTCAGCAGTGAGGTACTCGAGGATGGCGGCGCTGTAGACGGCAGCAGTGGCACCCACTCGCCCGTGGCTGGTGGTGCGAGTCTTCAAGTGTCTGTGGATCCGGCCCACCGGGAACTGGGAGCAACCGAGGCCTCGTTAACACCTATAGCCCTCCCCCTCCCACCCTTGCATAATAATTCTGCTCTACGCCGCTCATTTTCCCTGTGGGATTTCATCCTGATGCAAATTAATCCTCGCACCCTGTCAGATCCTGCCCAGGCTCCTCATCGCTCCATAACGACAAGACAAATCACAAAACATTAACTCCACCCCACCCCCACAAAAAAAATAGAAGGTTTGAGGCAGAAGTGAAAGTTTTCCTCAAAAATTCCCATTTTAGGATGAGGCAGGGATGCCGCAGGCACGCCATGCCTTACCTGCAGCCCGGCTCTCTGTGAGCGCGACACGGCCTTCGCCTTAGCTTTCCCGCTGTCCTTTCCCGCCTTGCCACCAGCCTGCAAGAGAGGAACGCACCCGATAATTAACGTTAATTAATCCAGAGAGATGTGCTGCACTCTAATCCAGAGGGGGAGACACTCTGTGCCGCTGCTGGAAACTCATGGCCTCTCAAACAACCCGAAACGAGGTGAATTCGAGGGGATGAGGTGAATTCTGAGGGGCACAGCAGTGGCTTTATCACCCTGGTTGTCACATTCCCTGCTACCACATTCCCGTTATTCCCCAGAAAACGCCAAACAGGTGGAAACCAGCCCAAAGAACTGGCTTTATTATTATTTTCCCCCAGTAGTTGTGAGAAGAGTTCAATTTCAGACTCCTTTTCTCCACGGACAGGGGTTGCACGGCAGGATACGGTTTCTGAAGGTGGATTTGAGGGCGATTCCCTTCCCACTCCAGAGCAGAAAATCATCAGAGCGCGCCAGAAATCGGGGATTTCGGGAAAGTGGTGTCACGAGGAAGCAGCCAAAATCCTGAAGCACAAGAGTTTTGGAAGCCACCGAGAAATGAGGCAGAAGGGAACGTGGGTTTGCCGGGCTCTCACCCATAGGCTTTAAGGAAATTGATTGATTCGAGGGATACTGAAAGAAACCGTGACGTCACGAACAGCTAACGAGAGCGAGGGCAGCAGGGCAGTCGGGAAGAGCCCCGCATGAAGGAAGACGTTCCGCTGAAGATGTGTTTTTTACCAGAGGGCGGTCGCTTGGAGATGGGAATAACATAATATTTAATGCCCGTGTAGTACCCAGAGCTGCTGTTACCCACCCCAAATCCCATCTGTTTAGGAAACAACAGGAACTGCGACCCCCAAAATTAAGTCTCCCAGCCCACGATGAGCAGAGAAACCCCCATACAGCCACTGCGAAGGGAAAGCAGAGCCCTCGAAGTATCCACACTTGTCATCCCCCATTTTTGCACTGCATATTGATCCCAATATGGATTACGGGAATTACGTCTCACTGTGAGGGAGCCGAGTGCCGCCTCCGGCCCTTCCCGCTCATTCAGAAGGAACCACCAGATCCAGAGATCCCCTGGAGACCAAGGTGATGTTAACTGAACATATTAATCCTTAAAATAAGATGCTGGCTTAACCCGGGGATGGCCAAGATCCGCGTCCTGTCCTGGTGAGGTGGGGGTTAACACCTCACGCTTGCACCAGCTGGGGGCCGCTGGCCCTGTTTAAACTCAAATATTAAAGGGAAAAAAAAGAATTGCAAGGGGAAAAATATTTAATCTGGAGGCAACAAAACAAGCGGAGCAGCACTGGGCGAGGTCGGCAGGAGAGCGTCCCACCGCACTGATGCCAGTGGGTTCCTCCCCACAGCCACCAGTTCCTCCCCACAGGAGCGTCTTTAGAAGCGGTTGGCTCTGGTTTGTCAGGAGAGCGGCTGAGATGACTCGGAGACGTGGCCAGGAATGCTTTGAAGCACCGCCTTGACACTGCCTTTGCTGCGGTGAAGCACCGGGAGTTGCTTTTATCAGTGGAAAATATCACTCGGTAAAACTTCAAAAATCAGGAAGGGGGATTTGGGGAGGTTTCCTCGCTCTAGAAATAAAAGATGGCTCTGGGAAAAGTCCCGGCTGTTCACACCAAGGGCTTTTATCAGCCAGCTGTGAACTTTCCCACTTATCTGTCAAGTTTTCCAGACAGCAGCTGCCCGTCTGATGGTTCTTCACACAATATTTGACTAAAAAGAGGGAAGAAAAGTCTCACGGTGGAAGCCCCAAGGTTTGTCTCCATCTTCACCAACATCTAAACCCTCTGTGGGGTTTGCAGAGGAAATGCTGCAACAGGTTCCCACCGCCAAGCCGCCCCTGGCTCCCTGTGGAAGCTCAGCCCCCTCCCGGCTGTGGTCATGGCAGAGGAATGAGGGCTCCATGACGAACATCGCATTGGCAGCACGGAGGTTTCCTTCTCTTCCTCGGGATGCAGCGCTCGCAGGGGCTTGGTCAGGTCGCAGGCAGCAGCGATCCGCTGCTTCGGCTGGAGGGGACCGCGCCGAAGCACAGGAAGGAGACGTCTCCTTCCCTTCTCCCCACGGAAGTGGCTTGCTGGAAGCACGGTCCCATACTGAAACGCCACCGGATTGAATGCGCTGGATCTCTCACAGCCAGCAAGCAGCTTTTTTTTTTTTTTTCCTTCTTTCCTTTTCAAACAGGACCAAAACACTTCAAAAAGCAACTTTTTATCTATTGCCACGAGTTACAAGATATCCTCCAGTGTCGACGAGTTGCATAATCACAGAGCCGTTTCCACATTAACCCTTAGTGATCGGGGCCCTTATTTCCCTCTCCGCAACCGCCTCGTATCCTAAACGAGGATTGTAACGACAGTTACGGACCCTGCGGCCGTGACTTCCACAAGTTTCAGGCACCAGGCTGCAGGAATGAGGCATCAAGTGGGATGAAACCCCAGCCTGCTCTCCCCCAGAATCACAGCTTTTCCTTGGGAAGCCCCCAGCAAGCTCTGCCGAGAGCCAACACGCACGGAGATGTCGGTTAGAACCGAAACGGTGGAAATCAAACGCTCCTTGGGGCAGGGGCTACCTTGGTGAAGGCGGCTGGGCTGCTCGACAGTCGTCCTTTGGGCCGTTCGCTTGGCGCGTTTTATGCCCCTGACAGTCGGTTTGGTAACACACAACCAACTTTGAAAATATATAAGCGCGGAAAGCGGCTGTAGAAGAGGCGGTTTCCCCTCCAGAACCGTAACCGCTGCAGTCAAGGCAGTCGCGGCGTCTCGCGGCCGCCCCGGGAAAGCTTTGACAGCCCAAGGGAGTCACCGGCTCCGCCGCTCCCCTCCCGCCGGCCCGATCGGAGGGACCGGACTTTGGGGAAGCGGTACGAATCCTCTCCCGAACGGCCCCGGTGAGAGGTTTCGGTTACACAACGGCGGCAGCCCCGGCGGCGTGAAGCGGATCTCGGCGCACTGCCAGGCGCCCGGGCCAGGGAAGGCTCCCGGGGGAGCCCCTCGAGAAGGGCCGGGAGCGGCGCCGGGCCCAAGGTCACGGATCGGTGACAGAGCCCGGCGCAGGAGCCGCCCGTTCCGCCCCCCCCACCGCCCCGGGCGGCCCCGGCCTCTCGCCGAGAGGAGCGGCGGCGGTGCCGCCACCTCGACCGCGGTTCCCTGCTCCCCCCCGGACGCCCCCGTCACCCGCGGGCCTCCGCCCCCCCCGCCGCGCCCCTCCCCGCCCCGCCGCCGCCTGAGCTCCGGTCCCGAGTCCGCGCTAGAGCCGCCTCAGGAGCCGCCAGACAATAACCCGCCCGAGCGCGAGGAGGGAGCCCGGCCTGCCGCGGCGACCTCGAGCCAATCAAGGCATCCCATACTTGTTTGAACATCCCGCTACCGCCAATCCCGGCACCGCTTCTTGCCCCCTCGCTGGCTCCGCCCCGCGGCCCGTTTAACGGCTGTTTTTCCTTTGCACACGGCACGCAGGGGTGAGGGCGGGGGGCGTGCCCGGCGGCTACGAGCCGGTGGGCGGTGCAGCGGAGTGACGTGACCGCCTACCAATAGAAAGAGCAGACCGTCTCGCGAGAGGCGGTGCCGCGAGGACAGACAGCTGGAGAAGCCAATGGAAGGAGAGAAGCCTTTCCCGCCCATTCTCTCCCCCCGCCCCCCGTGTTGTTTGTTTGCGCGGAGCGGGGGAGGGGGCGGATGCGGCGCTGAGGGGAGCGGGGCGGCGGGGGGGCTCGCCCAGCTACGCCGCCGTTACGGGCAGCCCCTGAGCCCCACTCCGCGCGTGCTGCCGCCGCCAGGGGGGGACCCGCCGCGCCCGCCCGGTCTGGGCCGGGGGCCCCCGGGCAGCGGGGCTCGGCTCCTGACGGGGCCCGGCCCTGCCTGGCGCCCACGGCCCCTGTCCCCCCGGGCCCCGTCCACCCGGGCCCTCACCCCCCGGCCGACTGAAGGGCTTGAGCCTGAGGCGCAGCCTAGAAAGACTTAAACCTCGGTTACAAACCGCTGCTCTTGGCCCAGCCAGGCCGCTGCCCGCGCCAACTCAGTGCCTGGAGGCACCTCACCGAGGTGAGGGGAATCCCGCCCCGGTTGACGCTGAGGCCCGGCGGTGGCTGGAGTCCTTCCCTGCGTGTTTTTCTGGAAATGCAGAAATAAAGGCTGGTCCTGGCCGAGGGGCAGCGGCAGTGAGGTAACACAGACCGTCCCCACAGACCCGTCAGCCTCGGGGTGGGGGGGGTTTGGGCGGGGGCTCGGGGCATGGGGGGATGTTGAGAGGCAAAGGGGATGGTTGCTGGTAATGGCAGCGATAAAATAAGGCCAAAAAAAGCCCTCAAAATTCCCAGTCTGGACTCTCACAGGGCAGGGGGGGTTGGTGTCGTGTTAGGGAAGAGCGTGTCATGGGAAATCAAAACTTAACTTCTTGTGATTAGCCCATTCCAGCATTGAATCAAACCCGATTTATGTGAGACAAGGTTAATTTTGTAAGAGAAACTTTGGATTTTAGTGAGCGAGGGTGCATCATTAACAGGAGCCGCCTGGGGAGCTTACGGGGGCCCTGGTGTGGCAGAGCCTCTGCCTTGGAACAGCAGAAGGAGCTTGGGAGCCTCCCCTTCCCCTCAGCTCCACTGAGGGATGACAGAGCAGGTAGGGGAGCGCTGGGACAGGGAGGAGGAGAGGAGGGGGATGAGGAAGGCACCTTCACACTGCTGGTGTCCTGGGCACCTGAGCTCATGCCCCACCCCGTGCCTCAATGTCCCTCCAGCACCGGGGAAGGGTGTGGGGGGCACTGAGCAGCTCCTGCCCCTCACTGTGGCTGCCGGGGCGGGGCTCGGGGGTGCCCAGGCGACCCTGCTGTGGGCGGGGAGCTGGGGCCCCGAGCCCCCTGGCCCTGCAGCTGCTCCCACTCCCCAAAAGGGAACATTGCCTGCACCTGCCCTGCAGGCAGCAACTGCCGCAGGTGCCATCAGCGTCTCTGGGCCCCCCCAGCTGTCCCCGGTGCCCCCCCCCCACTGCCTCCCGGCTCCATCTCGGGGGGGCTGGAGCAGCTGCTGCCCACCCTGGCATCCGGGGGACATGCGGGATGGGGTCCCCAGGGATACTGCCAGCCCCGGGGGGGCCCGGGGACCGCCCCCCCCCCCCGGGACAAGGTCAGGCCAGGCCCCGGCTGCCTGCGGTGCCTGGGGACAGGCGGCGGCGGCAGTGGTGGTGGGGCTGCGGTGCCGCGGCGGGCGGCAGCGGCTCATGCGCAGGCAGTTCCCGCTCGTGTCCTCAGATGAGCCCGTGCCCGCAGGGAGCCGCAGAGCTAAATGCGGCGCAGGCTGCGGCGCCTGCGTCACCGCACGCCGGCCAGGCACGGGCTGCCTTGCTGCCGGTGCCGGCACGGGATTGCCGACACCCTGCCCGGCACAGGCTGCATGCCACGCTGTGAACTGCACCCGACGCATGGGGCACACCAGCGTGCCGGCTGACCTGCCACACGCATTGTGCCGTGCCAAACCACCCGCCCGCCCTGTCGGGCCCATCCCTTGCACCCCTCACAGCTGCCCCGGCTCTGGGGAACCCCCCTGGGGACAAGGTCCCCTCCCCACGCCCTGAGGGTCCCCAAAACACTCCCCAGGGTCCCCAAAACACCCAACGCCACAGAGCCACCGCTGGCTCTGCCCACCCCATCCCGTGCCAAACCAGTGGCACCAGTGACACCCCCCAGGGACAGTTGGGGACCCCCCCCAAGGACCAAGACAGGGCTGGGCTGGGTTTTTCATTCACTTTTCCGCATACTTTTTATTTGTTACAAACATACAATTCTTTAAATATAGACTTGTAAAACTCCATTTGCAAAAATCTGCTACGGTACGGAGTGCTCGCTAGCATGAGGAGTTCGTCACGTCGGGCGTCGTCTTTGCTAGTGGTAAAATCCAGGACCTGCCTTCGGCAACCGCCGGCCGCTCCCCGGCGTCTCCCGAAGCCGCCCCCGCCGGCCGCAGAGGAAGGGAGAGGGGGGGGACGGGACCCCCCCCCGGGCGCCGGCAGCCCCGCGCTGGGCCGCCTAAAGTGCATGGTTTGCTTTATTTTTTGTTTTTCTTTCATTAAAAAAATAAGAGGAATAAAACTTTCTTCTTTCGTCAAGGTACTTTCGGGGTGAACGTTTTGGTCTCTCAGCAGATATCGGCCGAAGCCAGTCCCGGCCCCGGCAGCTCCCGGAGGAGGATCCGACTCTTGGAAGGAAGAATTGCTCCGGAGGAGGATTCGGCTCCCAGAGGAGGATCCAGCTCTCGGAGGAGGATCTGGCTCTCAGAGGAGGATCTGACTCTCTGAAGGAGGATTTGGCTCCCAGAGGGGGATCCGGCTCTCGGAAGGAGGATCCAGGTCTCAGAGTAGGATTCGGCTCTTGGAGGAGGATCCGGCGCTCTCCCACGATGATGTTTCACCAACCGGCCGGTGCATTTCCACCTCTGCCCAGGGTGAACCACGTGCCGGGGATGGGAGAGCTGCCCGTGCCGGCCCCGCTCCCGGCCGTTCCATCAGCATCAGTGAGAGGCCAGAAATCCCCGGCGCCTCTCGCCCGCCGGTAACGCCGTGGTTTCGAGGCCTCGACGCCGCTGGCAACCCCGAACCACGCTGCCAGAGAGACGCCGGCACAGGGGCTCCGAGATTTCGCCCACGACCGCCAATTGCTGTCGTGGTGAGAAGCTGCCGGTGCCGTGCTCTTCACTGCCCGTTCCTCTCCCGCCGTGGCTGGATCCGAGATCCGTTCCGG
The DNA here is from genome assembly GCA_034008185.1 of Gorsachius magnificus. Classification (NCBI taxonomy): domain Eukaryota; kingdom Metazoa; phylum Chordata; class Aves; order Pelecaniformes; family Ardeidae; genus Gorsachius; species Gorsachius magnificus. The sequence goes on from CM067100.1 coordinate 278,185, forward strand.
CGCCTGGATTCAGGATCTCACACTGATGCAACCAAACACCAGCTCCGCTCGGCACAGGCGCCGCTGGCTCGACCGGCTCGGCGAGGAAGAGGAGGGTGACGGCACCGGCGGCCAAGCCTCGCCCTGTGAGGAGCATCCCTGCGAACACCCGGGGAGCCGCTGCGCCTTCGGCTCTCCCACCGGGAACGCTCTCCCGGCGAGCGCGGCCGCGAATATCTGCTGAGAGCTTCCTTGTGCATCGGCTCAAGTACCGTCATCGCTCGCTCACGCTGCTTTTTTTTGGTCTTTTTTTTTTTTCTGGGTTTTTTCCTATTTTTTTGTTATTTTTTAAACTTTTTTTTTTTTTCCTTTGTTCAAGGAGAAGCCGGCAGGGGTTGGGTATTTTGTTGGGGCTTGGTTTTTATCGCCAACAACAGAAACCGCCGCTCTCCCCAGCACGGCAGCCCTGGGGCCTGGCCACCTCCCCCCGCGTCGAGGGGACTCCCGTGCCTACGCCCCCCGAACAGCTGCAACCAAAGCTGGACAATTCCCATTTCCTTCCATATTTTTCTTTCGGGGGGGGGGGAAATTTGAAGCGGTTTTAAACTTTGAACAGCGCCACTGCTGGCTCCCGGCCCGGCCCTTCTGGGGATTTACAGTGGTTTTGGGGCGCTTCACAAGATTTACACCATTTTGGTTTTGTACAGCGAGAGCCACGCTCTCAAACCACCCCCTCTGGGGCCACACAAATCTGGAAGCGCCACAGATTTGGGATCCAGTTTTTTTTCTCCCCCCCTCTTCCGATGGTTTTAAAAACAAAAAAAAACCAAAACCAACCACAATTTGCCCATTTTCTACAGAATCCAAACCAAAAAAACCCCATACCACATCACATATACACACACACCCCCCTATGTGTGTGTACATATAGAGGGGGACGACCAAACCCGCCACTACCGCGCCGCCGCCTTCCCTGCGCCCCAGCTTGGGGCTTTTTTTTTACATATTTTTTTTTTTCCCCACCTTTTTTTTCAGCGTTTTTAGTTTTTTTTTTCCCAGCGCCCACACGGTCCGGTTGTGGCGAATGCCCGGCAGTGGCGTCACCGCCGTCCCGCTCGCCTCAGGCAGCGCTGCGCTAGCTCCCCGCTCTCAGCAGCCCCTGGCCGCAGGCTTAATCCAACCGAAAAAAACCAACCCCCAAAATCACCAAAATAAAAAAAACACCCCCATTTCCCCTCGCTGACACCCCCCCCCCTCCGCCGAGTCCTCGCTCGCCCCAAGCCGCATCTGCCCACCTCTCCAAACTGCGCTCGCCAGCAGGTTTAAAACCAAAACCCCCCTTTTTTTCCAATTTTCATCTTATTTTTGGATGGGTTTTTTCTTGCTGCACAATTTCTTCCCCCGCCGCGCTGCGCCGCGCTCTGCTCTTCTCTCCCCCAGTTGCTGGACGCTCCCACGGAGATTCCTGACGCCGCGCTTCTCCGCCTGGAGAAAGGCTCCTGGTTGCCGAAGCGAACGCTGGCGGCGGTGGTGCTGGGTCCTGGTTTTTATATTTGGGGGGCGGTGGAAATTTTGTTGTTGTTTTTTGGGTTTTGGTTTTTTTTTTTTTGGCATTCTTTGCCTTTTTTCCTCTTCCACGCTGGTCCAGGGCGGCTACCGAGCGACCGGCTGGGCCGGCGACGACCCCGCGGCAGAAAGGCAAGGCCCAATCACCGCAATCCAGCCAAAAAAAAAAAAAGAATATATGTATTTAGGTTTTTTTATATATATATATGATCCTCTTCAAAAATAAAAGCAGCGGCACCGCCTGCGTCGTCGCAGCCGAGCGCCGGCAAGTCCATGGCGGCTTGAGCGGTGGCCGCCGTCTTCGCCCCCCCGCCCTCCTCCTTGCCCCGCTCCATCCGCGGCGTTTTGTTGGTTTTTTGTTGATTTTTTTTTTGTTGTTGTTTATGGTTTTTGTTTTTTTTTTTTTTCTCCAACCCGGCAGGCGCGCGGCCCCCGAAGGAGCGGGATGGGGCGGATACAGCAGGACGTGACGGGGAAAACCAACCCGGAGCTGCCTTTGGGTACGAGATACAGTACGGACGCGCTCGGACGCCGCGATGAACGACTATTGCTGCCGCGTGAGTGAGGAGACCCCGTCCTCGGCGACGGAGGGGGATTAAAAACGGGATCAAACGGAAGAAAAAAATCGCGTTAAAAATCCCTTTAAAAAGAGCGACGGAGGCGGGGAAGGGCGGGCGGGCGGACGGACAGACAGACGGATGAGTGTGTGTGTGTGTGTGTGTGTCCCCGCCCTGGGGTTCTGCTGGGGTTTTGGGGGGCGAGGCGGAAGGAGGCCGACACGGAGTTGGCATCCCCGAGTCGCTGCCGGCCATTCCTCGCTTCCCAATAAATACGGAGCGAGAGGGAGAGGCCGGGATGCGCGACAATAAATTAAGGAGGCGGCTGAGATCGGGGGGCGGGCGCCTGAAAAAAACAGCGGGGGGGGGGGGGGGGGAAGAGGGCAGGGAATTAATTAAAAAAAGTCCTAAAAAGTGGAGAAGCCGTCGGATGAGAAGCCCCAAAACTTTGGAATGAGAAGCGGTGAACCCCGTTCAGTTCAGAGTTCCGGAACGGGGCTGGAAAAAAAAAAAAAGCCATTGTGGGAAGGGCAGGATGGAGCCGATTGAGCTGAAAAATCAAAAAAAAACCCACCCCGCAACAACGGGAAAAAAAAAAAAAAAGAGGCTTTGAGAGTGGAAAAATCGGTTTAATATGAGGGGCGATGGCTGGGGGGGCCCCGCTGGCGCCGGCGTGGCCGGGGGGGAAAAAAGACCCAAAAAAAGGTGAAAAAAACCCGAAAAAAACCCCAAGAACAAACCAAAAAAACCCCAACACCCCCCCAAAAAACCCCCAACCCCCCCAAAATCCGACGCCAAGGGCCCCGACAGCCGGGGAGTGGAGTCGCGCCGGCATCGTCGAGTTCATTTGGTAAATTATAAAAACCAAAACCAAACAATCCCAAAACAACCAAAAACCCCCCCAACCCCCCACCCAACGGGGCCAATTCCGGCGCTTGAGGATCCCGGTGAAACGGGAACCAGGCTGGAATCCCGGCCAGGCCTTCCCAGTGCGGCGCCGGCGCTGGCTGGAGGCGCCTTATTTGGAGAGGAGGGGGAAGATTTGGTGCCTGGCTCCGCACCCCCCCGCCGCCGGGTGGAAAAATGGGAATAAATCACCCAAAAAGCGGGAAAGCCGGCGGCGATTTTCAGGAACTCGGGTGCCCGGGGCTCAGCCGTCGGCATCCCAAAGGGAAAAAAGGGAAAAAAAAATAATTTGGGAAAAGGGGGGGGGGGGGAAAGGAAGGAAAAAAAGAGAAGAGGGAGCGGACGTTGGTCCAGTGCGGCCCCCAAAGCTGCCGGCTCCGGCGCTCGCCCCCCTGCCCAGCTCCTCGTCCGCCGGCGCGGGTTTCGGTGCGTGGCGGCTCCCCTCCGCCCCCGGATGCTGGTTTGGATGGTGGGGGGGGGGGGGACCGGGGGGGGGGCCGGTGGGGGGGGGGGGCGGGGGGCCCCCTGCCCCAGGGGGCGGGGGGGGGGGCTCAGTCGTCGTCCACGTCGTCGCCGTCGGAGTCGTCGCCGGCGCCGCTGCCGCTGCCGGGACCCGGGGGTCCGGCGCGCCGGTCGTAGAGCTTGTCCCGCTGGCGCTCCTGGATGTCGCGCATCTCCTCGGCGTAGCGACAGAAGGCGCCGCCGAACTTGGCCCAGGCCTTGTAGGGGACGGTGATGGCGTTGCGGTAGGACGGCTTCACCTCGCTCACCCGCAGGAAGACGCCGTACTTGTTGCAGCCCACGTCGAAGAAGAAGCGCTTGGAGTCCACGGTGATGGAGGTGCCCTCGGGCAGCTCCCCGTAGAGCCCCCCGCCGCCCGGCCCGCCGCCCCCGGGGCCGCCCAGCTCGTCCTCCTCGCCCCCGTAGTCGTCGATCAGCTTGGCCAGGGCGTCGCGGAACTCGATCAGCCCCTGGGCCGGCAGCGCGATGGTCTGGCCGCTCTGCAGCCCGGGGGGGCCGCCCGGGAAGCCCCCCGGGCCGCCGGGGCCGCGGTTGACGGTCTGGCGGATGCGGAGGAAGCGCCCGCGCTGGTTCTCCTTCAGGTCCAGGGGTTCTCCCGCACCAGGAACTCGCTCTTGAGGGCGCGGGGGGGCCGGCGCCGTCCTCGCCGGGGGGCCCGGCGGCCTGGGCCAGCGCCGGGGCTGGAGGGGCCCAGCTGCGCGTAGTGCTCGATGAAGTCGCCCAGGTAATCGCGGAACTCGGCGGCCACCGCCATGGAGAGCGTGAGGCGGCTCTTGGAGCCGCCCGCCCCCACCTCGGCGATCTTGAGGAAGCGGCCCTTGGCGTTCTGCTTCACGTCCAGGTAGAAGCGCTTGTTCTGGATGTCCAGGCGCTTGGACGCCAGCTCCTGCGTCTCCTGCTCCGGGCCCGCCCCGCCGCCGCCGCCGCCCGAGCCCCCGCCGGACCCGGACCCGGCCCCGCCGCGCTCGCTGCCGCTGTCCCCGTCCGCCATCTTGTCCGGCCGCCCCGCGCCGCCCCGCTTCCGGCGCGCGGCCCCGCGCCCCGCCCCGCCCCTCTGCGACAGGGGTGACGTCACCGCCGCACTCCGCCGCCGGCCCCGGCCGCCTCCGCGCGTGCGGCCCCGCCCCGCCCGCCGCGTCACGTGGGGAAGGGAGGCCCCGCCCCCCGCGTCCCCGCGCGCCCTCGGCCGCCGCCGGAGCCCCGCCCCCTCCCCGCCAGGGCGCAGCCGTGACGGTGCCAGCGGCCCCGCCCCCGCCCGCTGTCAGTCACGGCCGCCGGCAGCTCCCATTGGCCGTGCGCGGGAAAGGGGCGGGCGGGTCTGCGAGGTGGTGATGCCCAGCGCCACGCCCCCTCCGCCCAGAGCGGGGCGTGTGACGTCACGGCCAGCCAGCCTGCCGTCATCAGCGGCGGGAGGCGCCAGAGCGGGGACCCGGCAGCCGCCCCGCGCGGGCGGAGGAGCCGCGGCCCGGGGCCCCCCCCCCCGCGGTTCTGCCTCCCCCGGGGCGGGGTCACGTGGGAGCCCCCCCAGCCCCACCCCCGGGGTCCCCCCCCCCCCCCCGCACCGGGGGTCCCAGAGAGCAGCAGGGGGGCCCCCCGTTCCACACCCCCCCCCCCCCACCCACGGGCGCTGCCCCCCCCGGCGCAGACAGAGGCGGGGGCTCCACACACAAACTCTTTATGGGGGGGGACACACGACGACACGCAGACGGGGCGGGGGCGGTGCGGTGACCCCCGGCAGGGCCCCCCCGGGCCCCCCCTCAGTGGGGCAGCTCGTGGGGGATCAGCTTGTAGTGGGCGCCGCAGGAGGGGCAGCGCTGGGGCTCCCCCTGGTGCAGCCAGAACCAGACGACGCAGCTGTTGTCCTCTTCGCCTGGGGGGGAGGAAGAGGAGGATGGGACGGGGGGGACATGGGGACAGACACGGAAACACACGGGGACACACGGGGGGGACACACGGACACGGGGGGGACGGGGACACACGGACACGGGGGGGAGACACGGGGACACACGGACACGGGGGGGGAGACACGGGGACACACGGACACGGGGGGGGGAGACACGGGGGGGGGACACGGGGACACGGGGGGGGACACGGGGGGGGGGAACACGGGGGGGGGACACGGGGACACGGCACTTACAGACGCAGCCCACGATGCGCTTGTTGCTGATGGAGGGGACGAGGTTGGGATCCTCCTTGGTGCCCGCGTAGCGCTTCGGCCGGAACATGCTGTAGGGGTCCTGGGGGGGGGGGAAGCGGCCCTGAGCCCCGACCCGGTCCCGGCCCCCCCCCCCCCCCCCCCGGCCGGTGCCGGCCCCCGCCCCGCCCCGCCCCGCACTCACCAGGCCCTTGTTCATGGCCTCCATCACCTTCCGCTCCAGCCCCGTCGCCTGCTCCTCATCGCTGGCGAGGCCGCCTGCGGGGGCAGCGCGGTCAGACCGGGTTGGCCGGCCCCGCCGCCCCGCCCGTTCCCCGTTTCCCCCCCTCCCGCCACTCACCGGGCACGGCGAGGCCCCGAGCGGGCGCGGCGCGGGCGGTGGCGGCGGGCAGCAGGCGCAGAGCCGCGCTCACCCGCAGTAACCTTGAGGCCATGGCGGCGGCGGCGGCGGCGGTGAATGGAGCTTCCGGTGGCGGCGGCGGAAGCGGAAGTGGCGGCAGAGCGGGGGCGGGGCGTTCTTTAAGCCACGCCCATTTGGCGACGGGCGCGCCTCGGGCCCGCCCCCGTGACTTCAGCCCCGCCCCCGCTTCAGGCCCCCCCCTGGAGGAGAAGCTCCGCCCCCTGGCAGCTGGCCCCGCCCCTCTGCGGCCTCAGGGGTCACTGGGAGCGGGGGCGGGGGGGGCGCGACGGGGGGGGGGGCCGGGGCCGGGGCCGGGGCCGGGCCCCCCGGGGGGGCCGGGGGGCCGTCCCGGGGCCGGGGGCCGGGACACCCCGGGGTGGGGGCGGGGGCAGCCCCCCCGGCCCCCCCTGCCTCAGTTTCCCCGGGGGAGCCCTTCCCCTGGGGGGGCGGGGCGCTCAGCTGCTTACTCGCCCCCGTGGCTAATTGCCCCCGTCCCTAATTGCCCCTGGGGCTGATCGCCTCTCATCAACCCCCCCAGGGGTGGCAGGCGGGGGGGTCACTGCTGGGGACACCCCGGGGGGGAGGGGGGTGTAACAAACCCCCCCTTTTTTTACCCCATTTGAAGGTTTGGGCCTGGGGGAGCCCAAGGGGTTTTGTGGGCTGGGGCGAAGGGGGCACCCATGGGTGCTGCAGGGGGTCAGCGCCCCTTGGCACCCCCAGCCTCTGCTGTGCAGTGGAGGGGGGGGGGGGGGAGATTTAAAAAAATAAATAAATAAAAAAGATAAAATATGGGAAAAAACCCAAAGGCGAGGCAGCGGCGGTGGGGCGGGGGGGCGTGGGCGCGTGCCAAAGGAGGAGGGCAGCCGGGACGCGCAGGCCGGCCCCGCACCCGCCCCAGCGCTCGCCGGGACGGCACCCGCCCGCCGACCCCTCGCCCCCCCCCGGGGGCCCCGCTTCGTGGGGGGGTGGGGGGGGCCAGCACCCCGACACCCCTCTCCCCCCGCCCCGGCCCCCGCCGGCCGTGGGCATGCAGGGCATGGAGCTCTGCGCCGTGGCCGTCGTCATCCTCCTCTTCATCGCTGTCCTCAAGCAGTTCGGCATCCTGGAGCCCATCTCCGCGGAAGGTAACCCCCCGCGTGCCCCCCCTTCATTAGCTGGCGTTAATTAATTTATCTCAGCCCCCCCCTCCCCCCTGCATCTCGGGGTGCCCCCCTCCTTCCCCCCCGCCCTGGGTTACAGGACCTGTTGGGCCCACCAACAGCCCCCCTGGGGCAAAGCTTCCTTTTTTGGGGGGCACCCCCTCTGGGGGAGGGCTTGGGGGTGAAGCCCGAGGGTTTGGGGGTGCGGGGGAGCTGGTGCCCCCCCCCGCCCTTGCCGCGTCATGGCCCAGCCTCGCCCTGACCTTCCCGGGGGGCTGGGCCGGCCCTGAAGGGATCTGGGGACCCCCCCATCCATCTGCACCCCCAAACCCCTCCTGAGAGGCGATGCCGGGGGCCTCCATGCCCCAGTTTACCCCTGCGATGGGATGACGGGGACCCCCCAGCCCACAGGGACCCCCAACCCTCCCCGAGGTGGGACGTTGGGGGCCTCTGAGCCCACAGTGACCCCCAAACCCCCCCCCAAGCCCCCCCCACCGACCCCCAAAACCCCTCTGAGAGGAGACACCAGGGACCCCCAACCCCCCACCGACCCCCAAAACCCCTCTGAGAGGAGACAGCAGGGACCCCCAACCCCTCCCCAGGATGGGACACTGGGCCCCCCAGTCCCAATCCCACCCCGGCTGGGCAGGAGGGGCCCAGCGCTGCCCCTTCACACCCGGGCTCAGCAGGAGATGGGGGGTTACCCCCCTCCCAGTTGTACCCAGGGGACCCCGGGGTAATTCCGGGGTGTCCCTACCGCTGCGGCACGGCGGAGCCTCTCCCCAACCCTGGCCTGGTTTTCCCAGCCCTGAAATTCCCGATATTCTCATCTCAGCACAGAACGGGTCCGTCGGGGGCTTCCCAAGCTGGAATTATTAATGAGCCATCATTTATTAATTACCTTCCGCCAGGCCGGGCGCGAGCGGGAGGGAGCATTAGCGGGGTCGGGGCGAGAGGCGACTCCGGGATGCTCCGCGCCCCGGGAATGTGCTGCCGGAGGCGGGCACGGGTCCAGCGGCTCCTGGGGAAAGCCGGCGGGTCGGCTGGCTTCTCCCTCGGGAGGTGAAACCCTGGAGCTCCCCGGTTTTCCTCCCGGCACGAGGGGAATTTGGGATCCGCCACCGGGCTGGGAGGTTAGGTTTTAAGCAGGGTGGGATCCGGATGGGAAACAACCCAGGATCAAGCGCGGGACGATGCGGAGAGACCGCCGGACCCACGGGGGGGTCTTTGCCGGCGTCTCCCGGCAGACAGCGGCGATGCCGAGCTGGAGCTCTCGGCTGTACGGCACCAACCCGAGGGGCTGGAGCAGCTGCTGGCACAGACCAAGTTCACCAAGAAGGAGCTGCAATCCCTCTACCGCGGCTTCAAGAATGTAAGTGGGGGGGCGGGGGGGGCCCTCACCCCGGCCCCCCACCACTGGGGGCGGGTTTCGGCGGAGCCGGGGTTCACCGGGTGCCCACTCTCCTCCCCAGGAATGTCCCAGCGGCCTCGTGGATGAGGAGACCTTCAAGCTCATCTACTCGCAGTTCTTCCCCCAAGGCGGTGAGCTGGGGGAGCACGGGGGTGCCGGGAGGGGGGGGGCTGCATCCGGAGGAGACGCCAAATCCCGATCCGGGTGCGTGCCGGGGTTGGGGGGGGGGGGGGGCTTCACCAGTTCTCGCCTTCCTCCCCTCGCAGACGCCAGCACCTACGCGCATTTCTTGTTCGACGCCTTTGACGCCGACCGCAACGGGGCTCTCTGCTTCCAGGTGAGCGTCCCGGCGTCGCTTCCGCGCCCGGCTTCTCGCTGGGAAAAGCCGTGCCGGCGCCGCCGCGCTCCTCGAGCCGCGGCCGGCTGTAAGTGTGCCCAGCGGCGTGATTCATCAGATCTTCCCCCTCGCCTGCATGCGGTCGGGGATAAAAGCTGAGCGCAGCAGCGGTGGCCAAAATCTTCAGATTTCTCGACGGCGGGAGCCTGTGCCGGGAGAGTTCCAGGCACTGCGGCAGGGGTGGCTGGCGGGGGGGCCGGCGCCGGTTGTACCGTGGTGATTAAAAATAGCTATGAGCGAGAATAGAAACGAGATCAATAGGAAAAAAAAAATCCCCCGGGCGTCCCGCGATCGATGGCAGCACCGTGGCACCATGGGAGGGGGGCAAACGGCCGAGCCAGGCGGGACACGGGTCCGTCCCTGGGGCCTGGGCGTGCCGGCGATGCCTGCGGGACGTCCCCGCTCACGGCCGCGGTTCCTCCGGCAGGATTTTGTCGTCGGGCTCTCCGTCTTGCTGCGGGGGACAGTGCACCAGAAGCTGAAGTGGGCTTTCAACCTCTATGATATTAACAAAGACGGCTACATCACCAAGGAGGTGACACGGGGAGGGGGGGACAAGGACTGGGGGGGGTCAGGCGGGGGGGGAGCATCGTGGGGGAGGCCCAGAGAAGGATGGGGACGGTGGAAACAGGTGCTGGGGGACCCAGGTGCCCTCATTCGGAGGGTTCTCGTCACCCTGTCCCCTCCCAGGAGATGCTGGAGATCATGAAGTCCATCTATGACATGATGGGGCGCTGCACCCACCCCACCCTGAGGGACAGCGCGCCTGCCGAGCATTCCAGGTGAGAGCCATCTCCCTTGTCCCCTCCCAGCAGCCACCAAAACCCCCTCCGGGTGTCACGGGCCGGGGCTGTCCCCACCCGCTGGGGACAGGGATGTCCCCGCCGAGCCCCTCTTGTTCCCTTGCAGAAGATGGACAGGAACGGCGACGGCGTGGTGACCTTTGAGGAGTTCCTGGAGACGTGCCAGAAGGTGAGCAGCTCCAAGGCGGGAGGCTTCGGCGTCATCGCCATCCTCCTCCTCCTCACCGCCAGGCCTCCGAGTCTGAGACATAACCTCATTCCTCGTCCCGTCCCAAAACAATGTGTTGGGGGGGGGAGGGTTGGGAATGAGGGGGGACAACAGCTCCGGTCACCCTGGGATGGATGGGAGGAGGGGGACAGGGGGCTCTGACCTCTCCCTCCTGCCCCAACCAGGACGAGGACATCATGAGCTCCATGCAGATCTTTGAGAACGTGATCTAAAACCCGGGACCACCCGCTCAGCCCCGCCAGCGCCTCCGCCAGTGCCCGAGGGGAACCTTTTGGTACTATTTCAGACAAAACGAGAGGTTAAAGGAAAGAAGAAAATAATCCCCCTGGCTCCTGGCAATCCAGTTACGAGAGACGAGAAGCGACACGGACGACCTTGCCGGCTCATCCACCCAGGCCCTCCCCGGCACGGCGCCTGGCGATGCCCACCCCGCCAACCGGACCCATTTTGGGGGCCAGAGCCCCTTCCCCCCAGCGAGGATCCCTCTGCCCTGGGTGGAGCAGGAGACCTTGCCGCAGCACAAACGCAGGCCCCTTCCCCCCGGGAGGTGAGCCCTCGGGGAGGGGACCCTCCGGGGAGGTGGGGTCCATATGGCAGCCGGGAAACGGCAGCTCCCGAGGGCTGACCGAAAGCACAGGAACCTCCTTTCCCCTGCCCCGCGCATCGCTTTGAGGGGACCCACAGTGACAGAGAGGCCGCTCCCCACCTTCCGGCGGTATGAGGAGGGTTTATTTTCTAAATAAAACAAATGGCGATGATTTAGGGATGAAATGTGTGCAGCCAGGGAGCCGAGGGGGAGGCAAGGGCTGTGCACGGATGGGGGGGGTGGCAGAGCGGGCGACCCCGAGCCCCGGGGTGGCGGTGGCTGAGGTGAGTTTGCTGACCAAAGTGGCAGGATGCGGTCGGGAGGGTTATTTGGGATATTTGGGTTATTTCTGCTTTTTTTTTCTCCTCACAAATGGGCTGGGGAGGCGAGGCCCCACCTCAGCCAGGCCCCCACCTCAGCCAGGCCCTCACCTCAGCCACGCCCCGGCCCCCTGCCCCGGCCCGGCCACCTCCTCCGCAGCCGCTTGGTCTCTCGGCGAAACCCCGCCTGGGCCCGGCTCCCCCCGGGGGCTCCCCCGGCCCCGGCCTCGGCGCCGTCGCGGCGGCGCTGTCATGGCGGCGCGGCGCTGTCATGGCGGCCGCTCCCGATCCTAGCACGCCGCTGACCCGCCCCTCCAGCGGGAGGAGGCGTGGCCGAGCGCCGCCGGCTCTCATTGGTGCCGCCGCCGGCGCGGTCCCGCCTTTGCCTCGCTGCCATTGGTCAGCCGGAGGGAGGGGCGGGGCCTCGGCGGGGGGACCTTCACGCGGGTGGCGCGGGGTCGGCGCGTGCCGAGGGCGGGAGTGACGCGGCACGTGACGTGGGGCCCGGGTCCCCCGTGCCCCCCCCCCCCCCCGGGTTGGGGAATCCCCTCCCCGCCCCCTCCCCCCGGGTCCGGGCACCGCGGGACTGGGAGGGCCGGGGGATCGGGGCGGGGGGGGCCGGGGGGATCCCCGGGATCGGGGGGGGGGGGCCCGGGATCGGGCTGGGCGGGAGGGGGGGGGGGGGTCCCCGGGATCGGGCTGGGCGGGATCGGGGGGGGGGGGGAATCCCTGGGATCGGGCTGTGCAGGAGGGGGGGGGGGTCCCGGGATCAGGCTGGACGGGAGGGGGGGGGGGGGCCCGGGATCGGGCTGTGCAGGAGGGGGGGGAGGATCCCTGGGATCAGGCTGTGCAGGATCGGGGGGGGTCCCCGGGATTGGGCTGGGTGAGATCGGGGTGGGGGGGGCAGCGGAATCCCTGGGATCGGGCTGTCCAGGACTGGGGGAGGGGGGTGTCCCGGGATCAGGCTATGGGGGTGGGGGTGGGGGAATCCCTGGGATAGGGGGTCTGAGGGAGAGGGGGGAGGGGGATCCCCGGAATTGGGGCATGAGGGATGGGGGGGGGATCCCTGGGATCAGGCTAAGCAGGATCAGGGGGGGATCCCTGGGATTGGGGCTGTGAGGGAGCAGGGGGGGATAGGGAGAGTCCCCTGGGATCAGATTGTGCAGGATTGGGGGGGTGGGGGGTGTCCCTGGGATTGGGCTGAGCGGGATCAGGGGCAGGGGGAATCCCCTGGGATCAGGGCGGGGGGGGAATCCCCTGGGATCAGGCTGAGCGGGATCAGGGGATCCCCAAAGCGGGCTGTGTGGGATCAGGAGTCTCCTGGGATTGGGCTGTGTGGGATCGGGGCATCCCTGGGATTGGGGCTGGTGGGTTGGGGGGTATCCTGGGGGAGGGGGGATCTGGTGGGGGATCCCCTGGAATTGGGGGGATCCTCAGGATCAGAACTGTGTGGGATTGGGGGGGAGGAAATCCCCCAGGCCTGGGGCTGCGCAAGACCATGGGAGGGAATCCCCCAGGGATCCCCACTGTGCAGGACTAGGGATTGGGGGGATCCCTGGGATCAGGGCTGTGCAGGGTTGTGGGGATCCCCCAGGATCCGCTTCCCCTCATGGGGTGTGCTGGGAAATCCCCTCTCTCCCCCGGATCTGTCCTGCACTGGGTTCCATTCCTTGCCGTGGGAGGGTTTCACTGCCATAATGGGGATCTGCCCCCCCCGGGGAGGGATCCACTGCCCCAGCCTTTCCTGATGAGGGCCTGATCCCCTCTCCCCCCCCCGAAACTGTCCCATGCTGGGATCTGGCCCCCCCTCTCCCGTGGAATCTACTCTGCCTCCACCTGGGACCTTGGTGCTGGGATCTCCCCTCCCTCCTGGATCCCTCCTGTGCCGGGAAGGATCCAGCAGTGGGGGGCAAAGTCCCCAGCCCCAAGCACCTTGGGGTGGGGGCCACAGCCGGTGCCAGGATCCACCATGGGCAGGATCCCGAGGTCACCGGTGCCCGCAGGTGGGGGATGCGCCTGGCAGGGGCCATGCGGCTGGTGCGATTCCGGGGGGCCGGGGGGGCTGAGCCCCGGCTGGGGCTGGAGGAGGTGGCCGGGGGGATCCTGGTGGATCTGAGCGCGGCAGAGCCGGCGCTGCCCCGCTCCATGCGCGCCTTCCTGGAGAGCGGCCAGAGGGGCCTGGCCCTCGCCCGAAGGTGGGTGCCCACCCCGTCACCATCACCGCCCCCACTGCCGGATCCGGCCCTGGTGCTGACCCCCGCCGGCCCCCACAGGGCGCTGGAGTCCGGGCAGCACCGGCTGCCACGGGAGGGGGTGCAGCTCCTGGCACCCGTGGGGGACCCGGAGAAGGTGATCTGCGTGGGGCTCAACTACCGCGACCACTGCCTGGAGCAGGACGTGAAGATCCCCAAGGAGCCCATCATCTTCAACAAGTTCCCCAGCGCCATCATCGGGCCCTTCGATGACATTGTGCACCCCCAGGAGAGCAGCGTGAGTAACCCCGGGACCCCCGCCATGGGGCACGGCCCCTCCCAGCCCCCCCACCCCATCATCTCCCCACAGGAGGTAGACTGGGAGGTGGAGCTGGCTGCCGTCATCGGGAAGAAGGGGCGACACATTGAGGTAGCCCCTGCCCTCCCCCTCCTCTGCTGCCTGTGTCCCCAGCCCCAGTTAAGCGAGTCCCCATTACCCACCCCCCCCCAGGAGTCATCGGCGCTGGACCACGTCGTGGGCTACACGGTGGCCAATGATGTCAGCGCCCGGGACTGGCAGGTGAAGAGGAACGGGAGGCAGTGGCTGCTAGGGAAAACCTTCGACACCTTCTGTCCCCTGGGGCCAGCTCTTGTCACCAAGGATGCGGTGGCAGGTGGGGACAGGATGGGGACAGGACGGGGACTTGTTCCTGGCTCACACATTTGCCCAGAAGCATCCACGTTTTTCCCCAAGGAAGGGGATTGGTGGTGGCGGTGGGGGTCCCCCAGCGCTGTCCCCATGTCCCCTCCCAGCCTGACCGCATCCTCTCCCTCTCCCCGCAGACGTCCACAACCTGCGCATCCGCTGCAGCGTCAACGGGCAGCTGATGCAGGACAGCAGCACCAGCCAGCTCATCTTCAGGCTGCCCAAACTCATCGCATGGGTCTCCCGGTAGGCACTGGCACCGCTCCCCCCAGGGGATCCGGCGGGGGCCCCATGGCTGACGCCTCCCATCCCACCCCCCCAGGTTTGTCACGCTGGTCCCTGGGGACATCCTGCTGACGGGAACCCCTCCCGGTGTGGGGGCCTTTCGGAAGCCCCCCGTGTTCCTTAAGGTGAGGGAAAGAGGGGGGGGGTGGGATGGGCTGGAAATGGTGGTGGGGTGGGAGCACAGGGACATAAAGGACACGGTGGGGGCCAAGGCGAGGGGGGGCTGCCAGTATCTCCCTGCCCCTCACAGAGAGGCGACGAGGTGCGGTGCGAGATCGAGGAGCTGGGCGCCATCTGCAACAAGGTGGCGTGAAGATGGAGATGCCATATCCTGCCCCCATTTGGCTGCCTTCCCTCCTCCTGTCATCCCCCCCCCTCCCTTATCCCAAAACGTGGGGTTCAATAAATCCAGGAACCGGGTCCGGGTACCTGCTCCCAGGTTTATTGGCAGCTACGGCTGGGTGAACTGCTGGATGGAGGCTTCCAGCTTCCCCCGGCTGGCACTGGAGTGGAAAGGCTGGGCAAGGTGGAGCAGGGGGCCGGCAGGGGTCCGCACCTCCTCCAGCACCTGGGGAGGAAGAGGAGCATCACTGAGGTGGGGGGAGGCAGGTCGAGGTCGGGGGGCCAGCGGAGCCTCGGTGGTGCTTACCCCCATCTCCTTGAAGGTCTGCAGCGAGCTCAGGGCCAGGCTCCTGCTCGGGTACCCTGGAGGGAGAGAAATCCCCAAGGGAGCACCCGCATCCCGGCCTCGGGACACCCCCAGCCCAGCTTTGGGGGGGTGCTGGCCCCAAAGCAAGAGGGAGGCCCTGTCCACCCCTCGCCCCGACTCACCAAAACCATCCTCCTCGGCCAGGAATCGCAGCAGTGCCTCCATGTAGGCTGCCTCTGGGGTTGGGGAGGGGGGGGGGGGGGGGTCAAACCCCAGCTCTCTGGGGGGGCACAGCCCCTCTCCGGTCTCAGTGCAGAGCCAGGGCTGCAGGTCGGCTGTGCCTCAGTTTCCCCAGGTGCCGTGGCAGGGCTGATGTGGTTGGAGAAGTGGTTGCCCACCCTGGGATGGGGGGGGTCCTACCAGGCTGGGGCCAGCTGGGTTGGTCGAGGAAAGCCATGGCTCTGGCGTAGGTCCTCAGCACGGGGCTCAGGAGCCGGCAGAGGAAGAGGAGGAAGCCGGGCGAGCCCTGGGGCTCCCTGAGCTGGAAGCAGGAGGGGAAGGCAGAGTCTGGCAAGTCTGTCCTCACCCCACTCTGTAGGGCACATGGGGGACACCCCGAGTACCTTGAAGCAGCGCTTGGGGACCTCGTCCTCGCTGGGGGTGTCGCTGTCAGTGTCGCTGAAGTCCATCAACGTCCAGGGCTGTCGCCAGCACTTGCTCTCCGGCTGCGGGGACAAAGCAGCTGCGGGGACCATCGATGCCATCCCCCAGGGACCCCCAGTTCCTCATCCCCAGGACCGGAGGGCACAGTAAGGGCTGAGCCACCCGTCCCCAGCATGGGTAGGGGGGACCTGGGGGTGGGGGGCACCCACCTCTTCAGCCTCCAGCAGCCCACAGAGGAGGAGTTTGTCCACGATGTCCTGGCTCTGGCAGTCGAGGGGCTGGCAGGGCTGAGGGAGAGGAGGGGAGCCGGGCGGTGACAAGCTGCTTCCACGCGATGGCAGTCCCACCCCGCGCCGCCAGTCCCTACCTGGAGCCCCAGCAGGTTGGGGGGCAGCAGCCGGAGCAGCTCCAGGATCTTGTGTTGCAGCTCGTCCTGGCTGAGCGTGATGCCGGAGGGTCCAGCGGTCACCCCCAGGAAGGGCAGCATCTCCATCAGCAAGGCATGGATAGCGCAGGCTGCCGGGAAAGCGGCGTCACCAATTGCCCCGACGTTACCTATTCCCCCGGTGTCACTGATCCCCCAGGCTTTGCTCCTCACCTCCCACCGCCTCGCTGGCGAAGACGGGCAGGATGGCAGCGCTGTGGTGACCCAGCTCCCGCAGGGCCTCTGCCGAGGCCTTGGGGACCACCAGGACGTCGCCGATGGGGGAGGGGTGGTAGAGGGTGAGGTGGGCTCTGAGCAGGATGAGGCTGTGCTGCACCAGGGCACGAAGCTGTCCCGAGAAGCCCACGTCATGCTGGCGCAGCAGGGTCTCCTCCAGCAGCCAGGAGAAATCCAGCATCAGCCGGGAGAGGAAGACGCCCTGGAGGAAGAGGAGGATGAGCTGGCTCCCTGCGTGGCGGGGGCGGCTCGGGAAATCTTGCTCCAGAAGGAATTGAAGCCTGGACACTTCCTTGTCTCACCTCCCAGTGCTTGTGCAGCAGCAGCGCGGACGTGATCCCCACAGCCATGATGGCAGAGCAGGCGACGCCATCTGCAAGGGAGCGAGGCGCTCGTTAGCCATCAGGGGATGGCAGGGGGGAGAAGGCAGCGGTGGTGACACCCCAAGGGACGTCACCGAGCGGGTGACAGGGTGCTCTGCCCCCCCGCCAGCCCCTGGTTGTTTACCCTCCCCGTTTCCAGCACCACCCCGCCGGCTGCATCACCGTGTGCCAAAACAACCGGTAAGGGCACAGCCGCCTCCGCGCCGGCGGGCGCACGGGGAGGCCGGCACGAGGGGGGACCCTGGCAGCCCCAGGCAAGCGCGGCTGACCCACAGCCCTGCACAGACAGGCAGACGGCGGGAGGACGGACGCCTGCCTGCCCCAGCAGAGCCCTCACCGCTCAGGGAGTGCAGGCCCAGCTTGGTCACCAACATCTCCTCTGCTGCCTCCAAACCGGTGGCCGTTGCGGGGTCCGGACCCCGGATCTCTGCCTCCTCGCCACCCGGCTGGCTGGGGCTGGAAAAAGCGGGGCGAGAGGGGTGAGAAAGCGGGGCCGGGAGCAGAGGTGGGAGGCGAGGCGCTGCCCGCCGGGGCTCGGCTCCTGCTTACCGCATGCCAAGGATGGTGAGCAGCCACAGCTCCTCCAGCGGCTTCCCCTGGCAGCTCTGCCCGAAGAGGTTTTTGGCTGCAAACTCCTGGGGAGGACAAACGAGCCCTGTCGGTGCTCCCAGCCCTCGGTGCCAACAACCTGACCTGATCCCCTGGGTCCCCGAGCACAGCCCCATTGCCCCAGCAACCCCCCAGCCCCCCCAAAGGTGGGCTGGAGAACACCAGATTCCCTGGAGAACACCCCAAACCCCTCAGTCCACCCTACAGAGGTTCGCACAGCCACCAACATCACGGCAAGAAACCCTCCAGGGCCAAGGGGGATCCCCGAGAAGGATCCAGCTGGGAACGCCGCTGCCGTACCTGTAAGAAGAAGGGCTGGGCGAAGTCCACCCGGGCGCAGCCGAGGTTTCGGAACACAGCCCGGCACGCTGCCCAGAGGCAGGCGCTGAGGCCGAGGGGCTGAGCACCACGCTGGGACGAGAGGGGAGCAAAGCATTAATGGGGTGACAGAGGCGAGCGCCACTCTCCGGGGGCGCGGGCACAAATTTGGGTGCTGCACCCACACCGGCAGGGCCTCTCACCACTCCCTGGTGCAAACTGGCGGGGACCACGTCGTAGGCGATGCCTACGGGAACCAGGAGGACGTCAGGGACGGCACCGTCCCGCATGGCTCGGTACACCAGGGCCAGCCACTCCCGGGCAGGGGCAGAGAGGTGCAGGGGGACGGGGGGCTCTTCCAGAAAGATGATCAGAGGCTGTCGGCTCCTCAGCACCTCCTCGACATACTGGTGGGGAAGACAGGGTGAGGCTGGGGGGCACTGGGCGCACCCAGGGATGCACAGGAGTTGCCGGCATCCATCGCGCAGCCGAAAGGCTCCATCAGCCCACGGTTGAGGCACCCCCAGCCACCTTCGCCAAGCATTTTCGGAGCTCGGGGGGATATTTTATCCCTCCCAGCATCTCGGGCTGGACCTACCGTGGCCAGGACAGCCCCCTGGAGCCCTTTGTCCCGGTCGCTCGGTGTCTGCTCCATCCTCAAAGGCAGGAAAATCCCTCCCAGGCGTCTGAGCAGGGCTCTGCGGGGGGAAAGGAGACACCACGGGCGCCCACCTTGCACAGGGCCACGTCCCCCTCGATTCCCCACGCCGGCTCAGGGGCTTTGCCAGTGCAATTCCCTCTCCCATATGCAAGGAGCTGGCCACGTGCCGGGCCGGAGCAGGCGTCCGCCACACCTTACCGGAGGAGAGGGCTGCAGGCCTGGCCGCCCACCGTCACCCTCGGCACCCCCAGCCCCTGGGAGAAGAGGAGGAAGGACAGGAGCAGCCCATCCAGCTGGGATTTGTGCACGGAGAGGAAAACCAGCGGCACGCCAGGCTGCAAGAAAGGCGGCCAGGGCTCAGCGCCCGGCATGCCGGCGGTGAGGGCCGGGGCCAAGAGCGGCTCGCTGGGCTCCCTACCACACTGGCAGCCCTCAGCACCATCTCCAGCTGCCCCCGGTGGAGCTGCACGTTGAGGAAGAGGTGGTTCAGGAGCCTGAGCAGAGCCCAGTTGCACAGCCTGTGGGAAAACACGCAAGTGAGCAACCCCGGGGGGGCCACAGCTGCCCCCAAACCCTCCCCCCCCCAAGGCCTTACCCACGCCACCCTTCCCTGCCTCAGTTTCCCCATCCAGGCAACAAAGAGGGTTGCATGAGATGGCTCGACTCAAAATGTCACTTCTCAGCTCCCATAAAGCAAATAAACAGCTTTATCATCAATTAAGTTAAAACATTAAAGGCTGGACGTGACAAGACCCCCCCCCTTCTCCCCCCAGTGACAAAAGCTGAAGCTGATTACCCCTCCACCTCCCCGTCCTCCCGCGCGCTGTTTACGGGAAGGATCCGAACACTTTTTGTCCCCTGGGTAATTTCTTCCCTTTAAATACTTCAGACTGCTCAGAGGGTTCTTTTATTACAGCTCCATCAGACGAGCAATTAGGCTACAATGCAGCCTTTAATTGCCAATTTCTCAATGACAGGAGGGAAAAAAGAGAAGAAGGGAGAGAAGTGAGAGAGAAAGGGAAAGTTCCCTTTTGCTTCGCTTCCATTTCCATCCTCCTGGTGCTTTTTGGGTTTGTTTCTCCCTTCTCCATTCCAGTGCCAGATTCCAGCTCCCTGGAAGGAACTGGGGGAAAATATCCCCAGGGAGCTGCGTGGGACCCTGGGGGCTGCTGGTCCTGCTGGCGTAGCCCTGGGCTCTCTGCACAGGGGTCCCCAAAAGGATCCATGTGCATCCCCCAAAGGACCCCCACGCATCCCCCAAAGGATGGCTCGTGGGAGCAAGGCACCGAGCCACCGCCTAAAGCCCATCCGAAGGGGCTTAATGCACAAATGAAGAGCGTGAGAAACCTGGAGTGGAGGGAGAGGGACTGGGAATGCCCCAGCCAGGAACTGGGATCCCTCCAGAAGGAGGCAGGAGGTGCCCCAGCAGGGGGATCTGCACCCACAACCCTCCCCGGCGAGGGGGCGCAGACCTCAGCATGAGAAGGGAGAGCGGGGCCTGGATTTCAGCCAGGATCTCGAGCGCTTTCTCCTTCCACCGCCAGTGGGATCCATCGATCCCTCCGGAGCCAGGGGACGGGCCGGTAGCGACATCCTGCACCCTGCGAAGAGGGGAGGGGGAGGAGGTTGGGAAGCAGGAGGCAGCGCGAGGGGTTAAAAAGCATTCGGTGTTACAGTAATTACAGTGTCCTGGCTGCTGGCCTCCTGCCAGCTAATTAGCAATGATGAGTTAGGTGACAGCTGCCTGACAAGGCCACCTCACCCCAGAGGCAGTGCACTCCGCACTGGGAGAGACTGGGAGAGCCTGGGGGCCGTCCCAGGGAGCCGTTCCCCACAGAACTGGGGCTCCAGCCCCTTTTGGGGGTGCTCAGTGTGGGGGGAGCGGCTGCAAAGCCCCATCCCTGGGGTGTGCCTGCGGGAAGGGCGCAGCAGCGAGCGGGAGCCGGCACATTGCTTCCTGCCGGGAGCAGACGAGCGCATCCCTCGCTCCAGCAAGTGAATAGGATCCCGTAGGATCAGGGGGGACGAGGCTGCAGGGTCCTGCCAGGGGTGGAGGTGGCCTCGGAAAGCCCCTCTGCCTGCTCCCACCTACCTCTTGCTGCGGCAGATCCTCGCCGGGAGGTCTCCGGGGGTGTCAGCGGGAACCTTCCAGCCCCAGACGGCGAGGAAACCACAGATCCTTCGGACCAGCCAGCCCCGGAACCTGGGCAGGGAGACAGACAGCGACGTCCTGGTGCTCAGAGGCCCTTCCAGGGTGCTCAGCCCCCCTCAAACTGGCTGTTTGCAAGAATTTGAGCTTTTTCTCCCCATTTTACAGCTGGGAAAACTGAGGCATCCAGCAGAGCGATGCTCCCGGCCACCCCAGTCTCCGCAGCATCGCCCCTCGCGCGGGAAAGAAACCTGCAGTTGCTAGAATCATGCAGGGGATGCTACAAAGGTCCCAACTCCGCCCCCCCAAATCAGAGCTGTGCAGCACCCGAGGGACGGGAGTGAGGTTTTGGGTATCACAGGGCTTGTGCAGCCCAGTGATGGGGCTGCGGGTGGCTGGAGCGGGACGCGGGAGCTTGGGAGCTTCTGTCTTTCCGCTTGTCGTCTCAGCCACCCATCGCCGGGCTCTGTTTTAAGCCGCCCCACAACTCCCCCGAGCCGCTGCTTCGAGGGGAGAGATGAATTATTCAAATGGTTTGAGAGCCGGAGCCGGGAATGTTTCGGAGTGAATGGAGCATAATGGCCCGATTTGGAAAAATACAGCGCAGAATTGCTGAGCCCCCAGGGACTGCTCTGAAAGGGGAGAGGAACCCACGGAGCCCAGCACCTCCGGAACAAAAAATACATCAGGCATTTGGCAAGGGAACGGCTCCCGGGCTCGGCGTCAGCTCCGCGGCCCGGTTGACACCAGCTGGAGGCCTGGAGTTCGGGCCCATGGGGAGGAGGAAGAGGAGGAGGGGTCGGGGAAGAGGCCATCGCGTCTCTCCCCAGGGGCCAGGAGCCGGGCTTGCTCCAAGCCCTGCGTGCGTGAGCTTGTCCTTGTGCTGAAGCCAGCGAGGAGAACGAAAACACCCCCAGCCCCCCCGCCCTCACCCCCCACCCCGGCCCCGGCCAAGCTCTTCCCAACAGCATCAAGATCCCAAGTTCTGTTTAAAAAAAGAAACAACCCTAAATCTTCGGCTCTGCGGCCGACCTCTCCTCCCAGCCCGAGCGGGATGGCAGCCGGAGGAACACGCAGAGCCCTCCCCCCCCTGCCGTTAGCCCCCAGCACTTGGGGGGGGCGGCTTCCAGCCCTCCCAAATATCATTAACCTTGGGCTAATTAGGGTTCACCCAAGCACTGCCCAGCAGAGAGCTCGCCCCATCCTCACCGCGTGTCCTCCTCCGTCACCCGGATGGCGTCGCGGAAGCCGAGGAAGGAGAGCTGCTCCTCGTGGAAACAGTCCTGCAAGGAGGACGCGGGGTCAGCTCCGAGGGGTGGGGAGGTTTTGGCTGGGCCTGCCCCACTCCAGCCCCCCCCACCGGGCACACGGGACCCCTCGGATGGGGCTTGTGCTCTCCGCCAGCGTCCCAAGATCCCAAATTCTCTTCCCTGCCAACTCTGCGGAGCCCAGGGCTCCCAGGGCCGTGCTCTTACCCAGCTCCTTGGGATGCAGGTCTGGCAGCAACGCCCCAAGGATGGACGGTACTTGCCCAGAAAAGGGATGAAAATCTCCAGTTTCTGCCCCGAATCGCAGACCCAGGTTTTCATCTGCGGAGGGAAAGGAGAGACAGGGAGGAGGGAGGGAGGGACAGCACGAACTCCGCTTGCCCGGAGACACCAAACTGTGCTGAACGTCCCCCAAAACACGCTCGCGCTGCGGGGAAAGGTCCCGCTCCTGGGAGAGAAATAAATTCGATTTATCCGGGATCAAAGGGGCGGCTGGGGGGGTGGGGATGGGGGGGACACGACAACTCTAGCCAGGCTCCCCTGCTGCGGGGACGCTGCCCACCCCCTCTCCGGCCAAGGAGTCACCTTCATTTCCCCGCCGCTGTCACCGCAGGAACCCGGATCCGGTGGGATCAGCACCCCTGGGGGGGGGGTTCAGCGCAGGGATGAGCCCCTCGGAGACGCGTCCAGCGCCGGCCCGTGGAGCTCGGCTGGGGGGACAGCGAGAGGGGCTCAGCGAGAGCACCCCCAGAACCGGAGATGTGAGGCAACGGGGTAATGCAGGATGGGACCCGCAGGGTGCTGGGGGGGGCAAGGGGGTAGGCACTGAGCCCCCCTCCCCACGCCAGGCCTTGGTGGGGAAGGGCCCTGCTCCCTGGTGGGGAAATGGGTGGTTGGTAGCTCAAAAAGAGGGGGGGCACAGGGGGGGGGACCAACCAACCCAGCAACCAACGCGCCAAGAACCCTCGGGAAAAGAATTTATTCCTCATAACCGAGCTCCGGTGCCGCTAAATTGGCTTTTCCCTCCCACACCCCTCTCCCCCCCCAGCAAGGAGATGCCAACCCACACCCAAAAACCCCGCAGCCAGCCCTGAAACACCGAGATCCCGACCACCCCCCCCCCCTCAGCCAGCCAGCCTCAGCCCCCCCAAACCGGGCTGGGGGCACCCAGCATCGCCCAGCAGGGGCGGGAGAGGGGCTGCTTGGGCCCCCCCCCCGGGGGGGCCCCCACACTACCCCCATACTTTAAGGAATTTTATTCCCCCCCCCCAAAAAAAAAAAAAGAAGAGAGGAAGGAGGAAAACAAAAATAATTTGGTTTTAAAATGGGGGGGGGGGAGGATAAATAAATAAATAAATACACACACCCCCAAAAAGTGAGGTTAGGGAGGAGGGAACCCCAGCGAGGTCTGGGACACACCGGGACCCCCCCAGTGTGAAGGGGGGTGCTCGGGGACACACAGACATACACAGACACTGGGGTCACCCCGCTTTGTTCGGGGACTGCAGCGTCCCCTCAGTGCCCACCCTTGTCCCCACAGGCAGTTGCGTACCTCTGGGTCCGGCTGTCACAGGTGGGGGGACGGCATGGGACGGGGGGGACGTTCGTAAACTGGGGGGGGGGTGTGGAAAAGGCTCTGGGATGCTGGAGGGTCCTGGAAAAAAATGGAAGGCAGAAATAAGGGGAAAGTCTTATTTTGGAAGGTTTGGGTCCCTTTCGGGGGGGGGGGGCCTGCTGGCAGGGGACACTCCCACGGGCCCCCCAGCCCCCAGGGGGGTCAGAGCCCCCCCCAGCCCCCTCATGCCCTATAGAGGACACAGGGGGGAATCACAGCCCCCCCACACACCCCTATGGGGATCCAGGGGGATCACAGCCCCCCCCACACCCTATAGGGGAGCCGGGGGGATCACAGCCCCCCCCCGCCCTATATGGGACCCGGGGGGGGTCACAGCCCTCCCCCCAGCCCCCCCCACACCCTATGGGGACCTGGGGGGATCACAGCCCCCCCCCCACCCTATGGGGAGCCGGGGGGTCACCGCCCCCCCGCCCCCCCCCCCCGGGGACCCGTCACAGCCCCCCCACATCACAGGGGACCTAGGGGGTCAGGCCCCCCCCCCCGCCCCCCCCGTTTGGGCCCCCCCCCCCCCCCCCCGGGGGCCCCACCCCCCGCCCCGCCCGGCCCCCCCCGCTCCGCCCCCTGCAGCCCGGCCCCGAGGGGCGGCGGGGGCCAGGCCTGGGCCCCCCCCGGGCCTGGTGTGTGGTGTGTCCCCCCCCCCGGGCCCCCCCTGGTCCCCAAGCCCCAGCCCAGGTCCCCATCCCCCCGGGCCATCAGCCCCACCCCAGGCCCGTCACCCTTGGGGACCTCAAACCCAGCCCCAGCCCCAGCCCGGGGTCCCAGCCCAGGTCCCCATCACCCCCGGAGTCACCAGTCCCAGCCCAGGTCCCCAAGCCCCACCCCAGGTCCCTGTCACCCTTGGGGACCTCAAACCAGCCCCAGCCCGGGTCCCAGCCCGGTCCCCGTCCCCCCGTGCCCCCCCCCCCCCCCACCCCACACCCAAAACCCTCCAGCAACCAGCAGGGAACCGGGGGAGCCCAAAGGGGCCAAATCTGCCTGAAATCACCCCAAAAAAGCCCCCCTTTGCTGCCTGCCATCAGGGGCCAACACTCCCCCCCCAGCCCAGCTGCCTGCAAGCACAGCTGGGGGCTTTTATCCCTTCCCTGTCCCCTGGTGGGGAATAACGAGGGGGGGGATGGAAAAGAGAGGAAAAAAGGGGAAACGTGAGAAAAAAAATGTGATTTACTTGGAAGGGAGGAGGAGGAGGAGGAGGAGGAAGAAGAAGAGCGGCTGCAATCCTGGGGTCTGGCACATTGTTCTTCTCCTATCACATCGGCTAATTAATGGGCATTAATTAAAAGCCCGGCCGTGGGGGCAAGGCCTGGAGCAGCCCTCGCAGAGGTGGGCTGAGGCCTGGTGAGAGCTCATTGCACCTCCCAGCCGCAGCTGAGTTCCCTGTGAGGGTTTCCCACACCAGTTTAAGGCAGCGCCTTCCTACTGGTCCCAGTTGGCGTTGGAAACCGGTGCAGTGACTGGGAGAGGATGACGGCAATTAATATTGCTGCCTCGCCAGCGCTAACGAGGGGCTGGCGATTATTCCGGCGGCGATAACGCGGGGGCCGGCGGGTCAGTGACACGGTGAAACCGTAGGGGTCGGCCGCTGCCCCAGCGCCCCAGGAGGGGGGCACCCTCCCCCACCGACCCCTTTTTAACCCATTTTAACCCATTTTAATTAAGAAATCGCCATGGCAACGCGTGGGCTGGTTTGGGGGGGATTAGTGGGGGGGGGAGGGGGAGGCAGAGGCAGCAGCGCTGGGGGTACGGGGTGGGTGGGGGGGATGGGTTGGTCCCATCGGGTGACCCATAGCCCTGGGGGGCCATGAACATCCCCGTGGGGCCACACAAATCCCCATGGGGGCCATGCCCAGCCCCACAGGACCATGCCCAGCCCCACAGGACCAGCCCCACACAGACGCCAGCCCCACAGGACCTGCTCAGCCCCACAGGACCAGCCCCACAGACCGTGCCAGCAGCCCACAGGACCATGCTCAGCCCCACAGAACCGTGCCCAGCCCCACATCTCCCCGCCAGGACGTGGGGTTGCGAAGCGGTGGGCGCGGGTGCAGCCGTGGGGCAGAGGGGCCGCAGCGGGACGTGGGGCCGGAGGCCGGGCTGGCGGGGGTCCAGCGGCTCGTCCTGCGCAGCCCCGGCCCCGTTCGCACGCCCTCTCCCACCCTGAGCACCCTCCCAGTGGCCGCCGGCCGGGCCAGGCGATGGGGGAGGAGGAGAGGGGGCTGGGACGGGACGTCCCAGGGGTTGGGGGGGGGGCACTGGTGTGGGTGAGGGTACCCCAGTGTGAGGCATGACACTGGTGTGGGTCAGCACATACTGGTGTGGGTCACTGTGCACCATCATGAGTTTTGGTCCACCAGTGTGGGTCACGATACCCCAGTGTGGGTCACGATACTATGGTGGGGGTTGTGATACCCGGTGGGGGTCACCGTGTGCTGTGGTGAGTCACGATACAGCAGTGTGAGTCACGATGCACTGCCATCACAACACGTGCCATGAGTCATGACACAAGTGGTGTGGGTCGCAGCACCCCACTGTGGGTCGCGAAACACCGTCACGAACCACGATACACCAGGCTCACCCGGTGGGTGACAACACCCCAGCGTGGGTCCCAACCCCCCAGCATGGGTGACAACCTCCCAGCATGGGTGACAACACCCCAGCGTGGGTCCCAACCCTCCAGTGACAACCCCCCAGTGTGGGTGACAACCCCCCAGCATGGGTCACAACCCCCAGTGGGTGACAACCCCCAGCATGGGTGACAACCCCCCAGGTGGGTGACACCCCCCCCCCCCCCCACGCCCTGGCCCATCCCCCCCCAGCGGGGTCCCCCGTCCCCAGGCTCCATCCCCATCCCCATCCCCGTCCCCCATTGGGTTGAACGTCCTCGAGGGCGGGTGGGCACCCGTGGAGATTTTCTCCTTTGGGGCTGTTTTTGGGGTGGTTTTGGGGCTGGTTTGGGAGGGTTTGGGGGTGTAATTGTTATTATTTATTCCTTCCCGGGCGCTGCCATAAACAACCGCCCCCTCCCAGACATCGCGTTCCCGCTCCACTGGCGCACGTTCCTCCCGGCCGCGCTGCCTGCTGGCTCTTGTCCCCAGGGATGGGGGGACGGATGGATGGATGGGGCGGACAGATTGCCCCCCCTGGGCCCCCCCATGCCTCCCCCTAGACAAAAAAAGTGACATTTTTTTCTTATTACAAAATACCTTTTATTATTAAAAGGCCCCGGCGCCGCCTTGGCAGGAGGGGCTGCTGGGTTGCCACCGGGCTTGGGGACAGGGACCGTGGGGCGGTGGCGTGTGCCCCCCACCCCCGGCCCCCCAGGGACGCCTGGCAGCGGGCGGGCAGGCGCCGGCAGCAGGGGCGTGGGAACCCGTGGTCACTTTGGGGGGCTTCAACCACCCACCTCCCTCACCCTGAACCCCAAGGGATGCTCCAGGCGGTGAGCGCAGCTGGGGAGGAGGAGGAGGAGGAGGAGGAGGAGGAGGAGGAGGAGGAGGAGGAGGAGGAGGAGGAGGGGGAGGAAGGGGGCGGCCAGGGCCCCTCACCAGGGTGTTGGGGCGCGGCGGCGGCAGAGGAGGCGTCGGAAAGCCCTGCGGAAGTCCTGGTTGAAGATGGTGTAGATGACGGGGTTGAGGGAGCTGTTGCAGTAACCGATCCAGAAGAAGAACTGGAAGACGCCGTCGGGGACCTTGCAGCGCTGGGGACAGAGCGCGCCCAGGCTGTAGAGGAAGAAGAAGGGGAACCAGCAGAGGACGAAGACGCCGATGACCACGGCCAAGACAAAGGTGAAACGTTTCTCCCGGTTGACCTGAGTCTTCCTCCTCCAAGGGTTCAACACCGGCGGCCGATGGGCCAACACCACCCGCCCCGTCCCAGTGGCCAAGGTGTCCCTGGGGTGCCCCCCGGGCTGCGGGGACGTCCCTGCCCCAGGGTTGGGGGACGTTGGGGGCTCCTCGGGGCTCAGCAGCGATGTCCTGTCTGCCGGCGGGCAAGGGCCCGGGGGGTGGCGCCGGTGGCAGGGGCGGCTTCGGCGGCACCGCTCCCGGTGGTTTGGTGCCGGCGGGGCGGGGGCGGTGGCGGCGTTTGGCGATCAGGTAGATGCGCAGGTAGACGAGGATCATGATGAGGCAGGGGGCGAAGAAGGAGCCGACGCTGGAGGAGAGGACGTACCAGGCCTCCTCGTTGAGCTTGCACTGCGGCCGCCCCCCCGCCGCCGCCTTCTTCTCCCCCTTGTAGACCAAGGGCGGGAGGGAGATGACAGCGGCGATGGTCCAGACGATGAAGATGCTGCACTTGATGCGTCGCGGCGTCCGCTTGGCGTTGTACTCGATGGCACGGCTGACTGACCAGTACCGGTCCAGGCTGATGGCACAAGGTGGACGATGGACGAGGTGCAGAAGAGCACGTCCAGCGCCAGGTAGATCTCACACCACGTCTTCTCAAAGTACCAGTAGCCCAGGAGCTCGTTGGCCAAGGAGAAGGGGATGATGAGGGTGGCCACCAAGATGTCGGCGGCCGCCAACGACACCAAGAAGAGGTTTTGGGGCGCCCGGAGTGAGCGGCTGCTCAGCACAGCCATGATCACCAGCACGTTGCCCGCGATGGTGAAGAGCACCAGGAAGGTGATGGCAGCGGCGATGGCAGCGGTGGCCTGCACCGAGTAACCGCCCTCGGGGCCCTCCATCGTTCCGCCGGCCGCGGGGGCCGGGGCCGCTGGCGCTCAGCGGTGCCCCGGGGCGCGGGAGGATGAGGCCACGGGGTGCTGGGGGACACGGGTGGCCCTCGCCATGCTGCCCGGCCCCCCTGCCCTGCCCCTGGCCCCCCTCACTTGACCCCTTGCCCTGCCCGCAGCCCCTTACGCTGCCCGCTCCCTGCCGGTACCGGTGCCGCCGGGCTCTGCGCTGCCGGGCGCCGCCTCCGCGGGGTTTTAAGCGGGCGCGGGAGGGTGGGAGCGCGGGAGGAGCGGGGGGGGGGGGGCGGGACGGGCGGGCTCCGCCACCGCCCCCGGGACGGAACCGGGCGGGGACAGGCGGCCGGCGGCGGGGCCGGGCTCCGCTCCTTCCCCCCGGCCCCTCCGGTACCCCCGGCCCCCCCTGGCCCGGTACCCGCATCCGCCCCCCCCCTCCGCCCCCTACATCCCCCAGCCCCCCCCAGCCGCTTCGCTTCCCCCCAGCCCTGCTGCCCCCCTCCACCCCCTTACTCCATAATTCAGGCCAGCACCCGGCTCCTTTTTCCCCAGTTATTGTTTTTTTTTTTTTTTTTTTTTTTTTTTTTTTTTTTTTTTTTTTTCAGCCAGGGGAAGTATTTTCCAGCCCCACGCTGTCGGGAATGCGATTGCCCTTTCAGCGGGATAACGGCACCCGGCAGCTGCCGGGGCCTCCGTGATCCCCCCCGCTCCTCACTTCCCTCATTCCAACGCACCTTTCATCCCCAAATCTGGGCTTTTTGCAGCTTTTTTCCCCCCTTTTGGAACACTTCCGAGCTCCTGCTCCGGCCTGAGCAGCCCTTGTGGCCCCGCGCTTCGCCCAGAGATGGGGCTGTAATTTGGGTTCATAAAGGGGGAAACCGAGGCAGGGAGGGGCGGGAAGGAAGGGAGCGTGTTGGGAAACGGCACCTCGGCCTCGGGGACGCTGCGAGCAAAACACTCGCCACCTCTTGAACCAGGTTTTCCCAGAACCAAGGAGCTGCCCCTTGTGGACACGGAGGCCGGGGGGGGATTTTCCTTGCCCCCCCCCCCCTCCGGCCTCCTTTTGCCACAAGGCAGAATCCAACCCCGGTTCCTCTCCTCCGGAGCTGCTTTTCCGCCGCCGAGCCCCGAAGTCGGCGCCCAGCCGCCCCGCCACCGCGCTCCAGCTCCGCCTGCGGCATCACTGAACTTTCCCGTTAGGGGTAAAGACAGGCGGGAGCACGGGTTCAGGACAGATGGACGGGACCATCCCAGATGGGGCTCAGTGGCTCATTAAAACCCACCCGCTCCGCCGCCTCATCCCAGGGGATGGGGCAAACCCGGACCTGGGGAGGGACAAATCCCTCAGCTCTGGGACACCAGTGGGGCGAGGGGGAGGGACCGGGCCGCCCTTTCCAGGCAAAAATCTCCCCTCGCCGGCGTCCCAGGCTGCCGGCCGCCCCCAGCCCCCTCTCTCGCTGCGCTTCCGAGGGCGGTGGCCACCTCCCGGCGCTCCGCGTCTCCCACCTTGACCCCAGTCCCCTAACCGGTGGCGGCCAGGCATCCTCCGGGAGCCGGGCTCCCCGGGCCGCGTCTCCCTCCGTCTCAGATCAGCCGGGCTTCTCCTTCCAGCTCAACCTGCAGGTCGCAAATGCCGGTGAAGTCGATCTCCTCGCCGGCCCGGCTGCCGCCGCCGGAGGGAGGGGAGGGCTGTCGGAGGCCGTCCGCCACGGGGCTTCGGTTCACGTAGGCCTCCAGGGATTTCAGGAGCTGCTTGGGTTTCTTTTTGGTGGATAATTCCAGCTCTGGGGAGGGCAGAGGGGAAGGCGTGAGGACAGGGAGCCGGGTCTGGACGGTGCGGGGGACGCAGCGCGCTCCCAGGGGAAGGGTTTGACCCGGTTATTATTTCTGGTGTCCCAAGGTATCCCCCTCGGCGAAGGGCATGGCTGCGTTTCGCTTGGGGTGAGAGCGAGCACCAAAAGCTCCTCACCACCCTCCCCCAGCCGAGCTCAGCACCAGCTCCCCCGAGATCCCCCCGGGAGCGAAAGCCCGGGGCGAGCGGACGGAAGCGGAGAGGGCGACAGCTGGACCCCGCTTGGAGAGGGAGCCATTAGCGCGGCGCAGGCGAGCGGCTCCGTTGACATCACTCTCCCGTGGAGTAAATAACCCCCGCCGGTGCGTTTAGCGCTCGCTGGGAAAAGCGGCTCCGCCGACGCCCCGGGCTACAAACAGGGCTTATGCAACCGCGCCGCGCACAACCCCGGGGAGCCAGAAACGTCCCCGTTTGTTGCCCACCCCAAGGCGCTGTGACACAGCACCCCCCTGAAGGCGGCAGGCGATTCCATGGCGGCTCGTTGTTAAGATTTGAGATGCAAAATGAAGGGGAAACACCCCCCCCCCCCCCGGGGCGCTCGGGTTGTTGAAAAATCCCAGTGTGAAGGTGAAACGATGAGCGGTTGGGGCAATTTGGGCGTTGAACCCCGTGGGGTTGGGCTCAGCAGGACACAGAGGTGCTGAGAACGCACTCGGTTTGTCCTCTGGGCCTGGGGTTTTCTTCCCTGGCCAGGCAAGGAGGGGAAAAGCGTGGGGGCACGCACCCTTGAGGAGGAAGCCGGAGTCGGCGATGGTCTTGTGCTGCCATTTCCAGACGCGGTAGAGCTGCAGAAAAGCCGCTGCGTAGAGGTCGTTCAGCACGGCGATGACTTGCTGCCTGCGGTTGCACTCCCTGAAACGGACAGGGAGGGATTCAGCCGCCGTCCCAGCAGCCAAGGGAGGGACCCCAAGATCTTCGAGGCCCCCAAAAGCACCACCCAGATGGGCTGCGGAGCCGCCGGCCGCTCCAGACCTCACCTGGAGAGCCGCTCCTCCCTCAGGGCCTGGATGACGATGCGGGTGATGTTCACGGACATGATGCAGAAGGGGAAATTCTGCAAGAGAATGAGCGTTACCGCAGCTCGGCTGAAAACCTTCCCCCCCCGGCCCCCTCCTCTCCTGCGGCACGCGGAGATGCCCAGCCACCTCCTGCCCTTTTATGCTACATCCGTGCAGCCCAAAGCCACGGGACGGCGGCTGCGGGTGACAAATCCCTGTAGCAGGGTGACGATCCTACGGATACAGGCTTAGATGGATGCTGTGGGTCAAGCCGAGCTTATATCCCAGCTTAAACCCAACCATATTCCAGACCAAAAGGCCAAGTTAAGGGGACACGACTCCACTCGCTCCCCCTTTTCATGCCACACTCCTCTGTGCCCGCTCCTCCAGCCCTTTTAACCTGCACAAGCCCGGCTCCAAGCCAGGATCCCGAGAGCAAATCCCTGGTTCTCCACAGCAGGATGCTAAAAATCTCATCCCCAGAATAAAGCCAACGCCTGGAGCTTGGCTCCTGGCACTCATCAGGGCTCCTCGGCTTTCTGGGGGACCAGAATCCCCCCCCTGCCGGGGGTTAAGCAGCAAAACAAGCCAAGCCCTGACTCCAAAGGGGAGCTTTTTGTGCTTCCCTTTCCCCAAGTGGTGGACAGCACTGCGGGAAGAAGTAGAGAGGGCGGAAGGACGTGCCTGCGTCTCGTGCTGAGACAGCTTGAAGATCTCTTGAGCCAGGGGCAGCATCTGAGCGTCCATGACAAAGTGCAGGATCTGCATCAAGCCCAGCATCCCCGTCCCTCGCAGGTCAGTCCCGGGATCCGTGCCTGGAAGGGCAGAACAGCCCGGTGAAGCGTGGGGACAGCACGGAGTCGCTCTCCGGTCACCTCCCCATGTCCACGGGCTCTTTATAACCCGCCCCAGTGTTTCAAGAGCAGAGGAATCCCAGCGATTTCCTTCAGGAAGCACATCCTGAGGGAAAGCTTTCGGGGAATTTCCCTAACCGGAGCCAAGCCGGGTGCTGTAGCCGCTTTCACCTGGGCACTAACACCCCCTGCGCCCGCTCCCATCCCTTCCCCAGGAATGAATAGCTCCAAAACCCACCCCAGGGCATGTTTGGCTGGCAAAGCAATGCTTAAAACCAGTTGTGTACACGACAGGACTGGGGAGCGGGAGTCGTTCCCCTCCCGTTGAGGGTTTCAGGCTTCATTAAAACCCGGCCTATTTAACTCGTGAGTCAACCAGCCTGAAAACTCCTGCGAGGCCGCACGTGACAGCGTTAATCACGCTGTTTATCTGCCAGAGCCGAGGCTGAAAGCGACCGGTGGCGCAACCTTCATGACAGAGCCCTGACCCACGCTTCACTAATAAACCAGGCCTCTGGAGATGGCTCATTAGCCACAGAGAGCGCTTGCTAATGAAGAGCATTAACGGCCCAGGCAAAACGGTTGCGCCAACTCGTTATCTCCAGCTCCAGCTGGACACAGGCAACCCCGGCAGCAGGGATGGTTGTTCTCCGGCCACCAGTCCAGATGTTGCACTGGTCGTGACAGCTGGCTGGGGCAGTGGGAGATCTGCTACAAACCCGGGGCTCAGTACCGGGGCCAGTTCTGTTTGGTATCTTCATCAGCGGTCTGGGCGAGAGGATCGAGGGCACCCGCAGTGTCCCCAGGTGACACCACGTTGACCTGAGGCTGCCCCCCGAATGCTGGGGTCAGGGCTGGGCCCCTCCCTCCCCGAAGGACCTGGAGTGTGTCCAGAGAAGGGCAGCGGAGCTGGGGAGGGGTCTGGAGCCCCAGGCTGCTGGGGAGCAGCTGGGGGGGTTCAGCCTGGAGCAGAGGAGGCTGAGGGGCCCCCCAACCGGGGGGATTTAACAGCCGGGCAGAGGCAGTGCTGAGGGCCAGGGTTTGGGGGTGGGATGGCAGGGGTAGGGGAGCGGTTGGGCTGGGGGAGCTTAAAGGGCTTTTCCCACCCAAACGATTCTATGAAATGGCAGCAGGGCTGGCGGCTGCATGAAGGGAGAGGGAATGAGCAGCGAACCCCTTGTGCTGTCTCTGGATCCCACCTCTGGAGGAGGGAAGGGGATCGGCGCAATTGCTCTCACCAAAGGTTTGCTCCAGAGGTCTCTCCCTCTGCCCTACCTTGAAAGCCGAGCTCTTCCCAGTGTGCTCCGTAGCGCGGGCAGCCCAACCGGGAGCGGGTTAGCTTCTTGTAAATGGTCTGCAGGATTCTCATGTGCACTCTCTCGTTATCATCCAAACCACCTGGCGGAGAGAAAACACCCCTCAGCATCCAAAAACCACCCCTCAGCATCCCCGCCCCGCTGCCCTCTGGCACAGTGGGGAAGGAAACCACCACCAGCTGCGGGGTAAAGCCAGAGTCCAGCTGGAAATTAAATCCCACAGCCAAGAATGGCTCACAGCAACAAGAACGTCCCAGCTGCATTTATCCAGCAGGAGGGGAGAAAAGGAGAAAAAAAAGCCTTAGAGGTGCCAAAATACAAATAGTCTGACTGTGTGTTGTGTGAGCGGGGGTGTAGCAAACAATTTGGGCTTCACGTGGATTCTGGTGGCTGAAGCAGTGCTGCTTGGGGAACCACAACCAACAGCAAGCCACAGCTGAGGAGCCTCTGTGTGATCCACCATGGGACAGCTAGAGACGACATGCCAAGGTACCGGGGAGATTCATATCTTGTTTTGTTTAGTCATGAAATGAGGAGTGGGAAGGGAATGTGGAATGAACGGCTAGCGCAGCCTGATGGAAGGGGATCAAGAAATCCATTGTTCCCCCCCAAAAGCGAGAATGTCTGCAGCAGGGGAGCAAAGCAGACAGAGAATGGGTCCTTTGGGACACGCAGCTGCCATGGGGTAAGCAGGCAGTGACTCCACCGCGCCCCAAGCCCCCCTCGAGTCGCTTCTCACGATAAAGACAATGCTGGCCGGGCCAGCGGCTCATGCTGGGGACACTCACACTGCGCCATGGCCAGAGCCAGCTCCCGCTCTCCCTGCAGCTGCGGCTGGAGTCGGGGAGGGCCGAAGAGGAGGTGAAGCAGAGCAGCCAGGCCCTGCCTGTGCACTGTCGCCCGGACCTTCTTCTGTGGAGGAGAGGACATGCAAAGAAATGATCGGGGCTGGTCCCTCGGGGAACCGGGCAGGAGAGAAACCCACGGGTGAACCGGGATCACGCAAAGACCCAAGCTGAGGG
Organism: Gorsachius magnificus; assembly: GCA_034008185.1. Classification (NCBI taxonomy): domain Eukaryota; kingdom Metazoa; phylum Chordata; class Aves; order Pelecaniformes; family Ardeidae; genus Gorsachius; species Gorsachius magnificus. Next base: position 312,061 of record CM067100.1, read on the forward strand.
AAGGCGGAGAGGCAAGAGGGGAGCGCTGCGCTTCTCCCGCTGCACTCCTCTCTCCTACTTACTAAAACTACCCCCCAGGAGAGGGTGAGAGCACGGGGCCCTGCCCGTACCCTGCACTCGGAGAGGTCAGCTGTCTGGAAGTACTGCAGCGCTTCGTTGAAGGAGATCGGGGCTGCAGCACCGGCTGATGTCCCCCCCAGCCCTGCAGGGGGGCAGAGAACAGCGTTAGCCCCCCGCGCAGCACGAGCCCTGCCCTCTGCTCCGACTTCCCGGTGCTGAAACAAGCTCCCACCTCAGGCCAGAGCAGCCATTCCGGTGTGGGGAGCTCGCTCCCAGCTTCCAGCATGGCAGGAGGGCAAAGAACTGGGGAGCTGGGGGAAGGCAGCGGGTCTCCTGTCCCCTCCCTCCTCCTCCAGACCTTCAGCACTTTCCCCAGCTCTCCCCCCTCCCCAAAAATGCTCCCCAGCTGCACACCCACCTGCTCCTGCCCTCTGGGACCCAGGTCCCTTCCCCCGCCCAGACCCTTTCTGTCCAGCTCTGTAACAGCCCCTCTTACCCTGGTGCTGCTGGCCTCAGCCGTACCTGACTGGATCTCTTCCACAGCCTCCCATTCCTCCCGGGCTCGCTGCAGCTCCTCGCTGATCTCTGCCGGAACAAAGGCAGGCTGGCGGTTAGAGTCAGCTGGGAGACCCAGGGGGTGTCTGCTCCCTTCCCCCAGGACATCTCGGGGCAGGAATTCCCCTCCTTGGGGGAAAACCCCCAACCAGAGCCCCCTCGAGGTTTCTTCTTGGCAATTCCATGACAAAGCGAGGCAAAGGCTTTGCAAAGCTGGAGGCAGATTTGCCTGCGAGCCCAAAGCTGCGTTCCTTGGGCTCCCCTCAAGCTCCCAGGGTATTTCACCCACCAGGAAAGAATGAGATCGAAGCAGAGGAACAGCTTACCAGCACCCGCAGGCTGCCCCGCTCCCCGCACGAGAGCCTGCAGGAGGCCGTTTTGTCTCAGAGCCGAGATCTATGTGGGGACAGAGAGAGATGCAGCCGTCACCTGCCAGAACAGACCCAGAAAACCCAGGGCTCCCCAAAACCCCGAGCTCTTCCCGCAGGGAACCACCCCCACTCTCTGCTTGCAGGCTGAGGTGGGGGGGGGGGGCGGCCCAGCTCCCCAGCAGATCCCCTTGGCCGGGTTTTGGTGGCTCAGGTAACGGGAAGATCAGTTTTATCCGGACGTAAATGGAGAATTCAAGGGGGGGGGCGGCGCGGGGGTGCTGCCCAGGGGCCGGGGGGGTGCGGCAGGGCTCGGGGCTGACACGCACGGGGAGGGACTTGCCGGGCGGGGGGAAAGGCTGCCGCTCCTCAGGCCGCTCCGAGGCCCCGGCGCCTCCGCTCATGCCCTGCGGGGAAGAACGCGGCCTCCCCCCTCGGCGGGAGCCGCGGCCAAGGCTCAGGTGGCGCCGGGGGCGTCCCGGGCCGTGACAGCCCCGGCCCTGCTGAGGCCTCAGGCCTGCGCTGCAGCCTGGCCCCCTCCGCGGGCACCGGGGCGGCCCTGGCGGCGGCCCCCGCTCCCTTCCCGGTGCCCAACCATCGCCCCCCAGGCCGCTCGGGCCTTTGACCCGCCCTTTGACCCGCCCTTTGACCCGCCCTTTGACCCAGCTCCCACCGGAAGCGCGGCGGGGCCTCCCAGCCCGCCCGCTGACCACGCACCGCCGCCTCCGAGTGCGCAGGCGCGGCCGCGCTGCACGCCGGGAGATGTAGTCCCCGCTGCTCGGTGCGCAGGCGCTGCCGCGCTGCATGCCGGGAGTTGTAGTCCCCGTCGCCCGATGCGCAGGCGCGGCTGCGCTGCACGCCGGGAGTTGTAGTCCCCGCCGGCCGCGGAGGGACGTGCCCGGGGGACCGCAGCGGGGGGGGGCTTGCGGGGGTGGGGGTCAGGGCGGGAGGGAGGCGGCCGGGAGTGCGGGGACCAGTGCCCGGACCAGGGACCAGTGCCAGCTCCCAGCGCCCAGTGACTGGTCCCCCCCCCATGCCTGGGCCGTGCCAGCGCCAGGTCCCAGTGCCCAGTACAAACTTCCAGTCCTTGGTACCAGTGTCCAGTACGAGCTCAGAGCCCCCAGTGCCAGCTCCCAGCACCCTGTACCATCTCCCAGTGACTGGTACCAGTGTCCAGTACCAGCTGCCAGCGCCCAGTACCACTTCCCAGTGCTTGGTACCAGTGTCCAGTACCAGCTCCCAGAGCCCTGTACCAGCTCCCAGTGACCAGTAACTGTGTCTGGTCCTAGGTCCCAGTACCCAACAGCAGCTCCCAGTGTCTGGTACCAGTGTCCCGGACCAGCTCCCAGTGCCCAGTACCACCTTCTAGTCCCCGCCAACCATTAGCTCCCAGTTCCTGGTGCCAGTGCCAAATGCCAGCTCCCAGTGTCAGCTCCCAGTGCCAAACAACAGTTCCCAGTGCCAAGTGTCATCTTCCAGTGCTCTGTACCAGCTCCCAGTGCCAACTTCCAGTTCCTAACACCAGATGCCACCTCCCAGTGCCCAGTGCCATCTCCCAGTACTCAGTGCTAGTTCCCAGTGCCCGGTGCCAGCTCCCAGTGCCCGGTGCCAGCGGCCCCCCCGCCCCTCGGCGAGGCGGAGCGGGGCGGAGCGGAGCGGAGCGGGGCTCGGTCCCCACGGGGCCGCCCGGCAGTCGGGAGCGGAGCCATGTGGCCCTACGCGCTGCTCTTCCCCCCCCCTCCTCCTCGCCCGGCTCCTGCGGGGCGCGGGCGGCGGCCCCAGCCCCTTCGCCGCCGATGCCCGGCGCCCGCCCGCCCCGCTTGTTACCGACAAGGCTGCCCGCAGGACCGTCCTCAAGACAGGTACCGGGCACTGCCCGCCCCCCCGCACCCTGGGACCCCCCCCATCCCCGGGCTCTGCCCGACGGCTCGCCCCCCGGGGTGGCATCACCCCCCCAGGGTGGCATTGCCCCCCGAGTGGCATCACCCAGCGGGGCGCATCGCCCCCCCCCCCCCCCTCCCGGGGTGGCATCACCCCCCGGGCAGCCCCCCTGGGAAAACTCCCCCAAGCCAGCACCACCCCCCAGGGTGGCATTGCCCTCCGAGTGGCATCACCCAAGGAGATGGCATCATCCCCCCCAGCACGGCATGACCCCCTAGAGCAGCGTGACCCCCCCAGGGTGGCATCACCCAGCGAGGTGGCATGTCCCCCCCCCCAGGGCAGCATCCCCCCCCCCAGCATGGCATCTCCCCCCCGCGCAGCATTGCCCCCTGAGCGGCATCACCCCCCAGCAAGGTTTCGGGGTCACCTGCCGGCTACCATGCACCCCCCCCCTGGGGGGCCCACCCCGGGCTGCTCCCCCCCCCTTTCTCCTCCCCCCCCCCCAGTTTTTTCAGCAGATAAAGTCCCTGAGGGGCTCGATGCCATCGTGGTGGGCAGCGGCATCGGGGGCCTGGCGGCCGCCGTGCTCCTGGCCAAGGTGGGCAAGCGGGTGCTGGTGCTGGAGCAGCACGGGAAGCTGGGGGGCTGCTGCCACACCTTCAGCGAGAAGGGCTTCGAGTTCGACACCGGTACGGCCCCCAGGAGGCATTCGGGGGGGGTCCCAAATTCACCCCTGGCTCATTGCAGGGTGGGGCGGGGGGGGGGGGCTCAGCCGCAGGGTGGGGGCACAGAGCTTTGGGTGGGAACTGCACCCCCCCCAGCACCTGCAGGGGCTGAGCGGGCTTCAGCAGCACCCGCCCTGGGTTATACAAGCGCCTTTTCTGCATGAGCGATGGGAACCCACGCACCTTCCCTCGCCCCGAAACCCTCCTGCTGATGGACAAGGTGCTGCCGGTCGCCCCCCCGGCGCTGCAACACCCCAACCCCATAGAATTCCCCGTATCCAGCTCAGCCCCTATGGAATTCCCCACCCGGGGGGCGTCAGGGCGTCTTGGCAAACTCCTTCCAGCAAGACAAAGTCCGGCTCTGCGGGTCCCTCAAGCCGCGCAGGATGAATTATTTACAGCCGGGCAAAAATAATCGACCTGTAACAAAATTCCTCGAAGCTGCTTAACCCCCCCCACCTCAGCGGGCGCTTCGTGTCCCCCTCGCCCTGGAACGGGAGGCGGAGGGCTCCTGGTTTTTCCCTTTTCCCTCTGTACGGAGCTGCCGGGGCGGCGTAGGGAAATAAAACAAGGGTCCTGTGCGCCCAGGGGGGTGTGGAAAAAAGGAAACACATCCCCCCTCCCCCCCCCCAAATAAATTAAAAATGCGTTTTCCAGGTATCCACTATGTGGGGGAGATGCAGGAGGGCTCCATCACCCGCTTCATGCTGGACCAGCTGACGGAGGGGCAGCTGGAGTGGGCTCCGCTGCCGGCCGTCTACGACGTCGTGGTTTTGGGGGAGCCCGGCCGCGGCAGGACGTACCGCATTTGTTCGGGGAATAAGGAATATTTCCAGGGTTTGAAGGAGCAGTTCCCCGGGGAGGGGGCTGCCATCGACGAGTTTGAGCGGCTGGTGAAGGTAGAGGAGGCTTTGGCTTCACTGCGGGGGGATTTTTTGGGCTCTGATCCCTCTCTGTGGGGTCCTGGGAGGAGGGGAACCCCGCTCTGATACCCAGATATTGGGTTGCACAACCTGCCCCCCCCCCCCCCCCCCAGCTCCAAAGGCGCTAGGAAATGCATCACAAATCCCCTTTTTCTGCCTCAAAAACCTGGTTCCCTGCCCAAAGTTTTAACCCCGCTCCCCACGGATGCTCGGGGTCCCCCAGGATGCGCTGGCACCCCTGTGAGTCCACCCCCCCCCCCCCAAAAGCTCCAGGTCCTCCCAGCTGGTGGAGTGATTGCAATCATCATCAAACAGTGATTAATTAGCATTAATAAATTTATGCTTCAAAACCACCACAAAGGCTGGGAGCCTCCACCGCAGGGGAGGGTTTTTTGGGGGGGTGGGTGCTCCCCTTGCCTGCAGCTCGCTGGGATGTGGCGCTTAGGAGCCACCGCCACCCCTCTGCCAGCCAAGCCGTAGATTTAAGGGGAAAAAGAGGCTTTAGAGCACCTTTCGAGCCCCCCCCCCCGGGGCGGCGGTTGCTGAGCCACAGTCTCCCCCGCCGCAGAGCGCCAGACGAGGTCCCATGATGGTGGGCATCCTGAAAATGATCCCGCGGCCGCTGGCCACGCTGCTGTGCCGCTCGGGGCTGCTGCTCTGGCTCAGCCCCTTCTGCCGGCTGGCCTCCCGCAGCCTGAAGGAGGTGGTGGACGGACTCACCACCAACTGCGAGCTCAGGGCCGTCCTCAGCTACATCTTCCCCACCTATGGTAGGTAGCCAGGAGGCTCCGCGGCACTGTGGGGGTGACGTTAAACCCTTTAGAAACAAAAAAAAACCCCACCCTACCCCCCCCCTTTTCTCTCGGGTGATGGCTGCGGTTTGCGGGCAAGGGATGCTGAGTGCACGGATGCTCTGCCGGCGTCACAGAATCCCAGAATGGTTTGGGTGGGAAAAGCCCTTTAAGCTCCCCCAGCCCAACCGTTCCCCTACCCCTGCCATCCCACCCCCAAACCCTGGCCCTCAGCACCGCCTCTGCCCGGCTGTTAAATCCCCCCAGGGGTGGGGACTCGACCCCTTCCCTGGGCAGCCCCTTCCAGTGCCTGACAGCCCCTTCAGGGAAGGAATTGTTCCCAATGTCCAACCTAAACCTGCCCTGGCGCAACTTCAGACCATTTCCACGTCCTTGTCCTCCAGCCAGCAGCTGGTTGTCCCCATGTCCCTGTTTCTCGCCTTCACCTCCTCCCCTCCGTGTCCTCTGGCTTTACGTCGCTTCACGGCAGCATCTGCCCACCCTTACCCTCACGCTGGCACCCACCGCCCTGGCCCTGCCGTAACCCTTTCGCCCCAAGTCTTCCCTTCCTCCCATCCACTCCTGGGGATTTGCTTGTGGCCCCCCCATAGCTCGGCCGGTTCAGCGGGTGCAGCCCAAGAGGCGAAAGAGCCACAGGACCACCCACACCCGTCACCCTCCCCGCTCCTCCGGGTACCGATGCCCCATCATTTCTCACCTGCATCTCTCCTCCCAGTGTGGTGCCTGGCCAAGGACAGGTCGTTCCTCATCCTCACAGCGCCAGGGTAAGCCATAAACCCAGAATTTGGCACAAACGCACCTCACGCCGCCCCTTTTTTCAGGCATGATGCCCTCCAAGGCCAGCTTCTCCATGCACAGCATCCTGGTCAACCACTTCCTCCAAGGTGCCTGGTACCCCAAAGGGGGACCTGCGGAAATCGCCTTCCACACCATTCCCGTTATCCGGAAAGCCGGAGGCAACGTCTTGGGAAGGGCGCTGGTGGAGAAGATCCTGCTGGACTCGCAGGGCAAAGCCTGCGGTGAGCGCCAGCGCGGAGTGGGGCACATGCGGCTTCTCCCTGCCACAGTGTTGCCTTTAACTGGCCCCATTCCTCCCCTCCTTGCCTTTCCCTTCCAGGTGTGAGCGTCAAGAAAGGCCAAGAGGTGGTGAACATCTTCGCTCCCGTTATCATTTCGGACGCCGGGATCTTCAACACCTACGAACGGCTCCTGCCGGCGGAGGCCCAGGCATTGCCTGGTAAAACACGGCGGAGCTGGCTTTCGTTGGGGCTACGGCGTTTGTCCTCCTCTGAGGCATGCCAAAAAGCAGCTCCTTCATAATCCCCGTCATTCCCATGGCAGCGTTCAAAACACCAGCCCTGGCATTGTTTTGCAGGGTTTTTAATCCAGCCTAAATTAATTTGCCCAAACTGGTCATAGATTGGGCAACACCCTGGCTCCCTACTCCCTTTCCCTATAAACCTCAGTGCCGTGCCCCAAAACGCATGAAAGTTGGTGAAATGTCCACAGCACGTTGGCTTGGTGCTGCCGGAAAAGCTTCTCAGTGCTTTGGAAGGGGCTGGCTGGGGGGAAGGGGGCCGGTGGGGGAAGGGGCATGGTTGGGTGGATGGGGCATGGTTGAGTGGAATGGGGAAAGGTTTGGGGGGAAGGGGCATGGTTGGGTAGATGGGGGCATGGTTGGGGGGCAGGGGCATGGTTGGGGGGCAGAGGGCATGGTTGGTGGAAGGGGGAATGGTTGGGGGGAAGGGGCATGGTTGGGGGGCAGGGGGCATGGTTGGGTGGATGTGGGCATGGTTGGGTGAGAGCCTTCTAGGCAATGGTCCTGGTCTCAAGTCATTCAACGTTAGCAGAGCAGGAGCGTGTTTGGATCCAAGAAGGTCGTTAGGAGCAGCAAACGCTGCAGCCAGGGGCCCCCCAGGCTTTCCCAATGGGAAAGGGCAGCGCTGCTGCCGTCCTTGCAGCCTGCAGGAGCTGCCCTCCCACCCCTTGCGCACATACGGCGCGTGGCGCGATAAAGCTGTTTCCCGAGCCAACAGGGGAGTGACGTAGACATGAGCGTGGCTTCTAGGAGAAACCACTTCGCTGCCGCCGAGGACCCCAGCAAACGCTGATTCTCCCCCTTTGTCCCCCTGTCTCACAGAGATCCAGTCTCAGCTCCGCATGGTGACACACGGCCAAGGAACTTTGACCGTCTTCGTAGGTCTTAATGGCTCACAGGAAGAGCTGGGGCTGGAGCCGGCCAACTACTTCATCTACCCAGGGAATGACCTGGAGGAAATGTAGGTTGGGCTTCACCTTGGCCATGCTGTGTTTGCTGTAAGGAGACGCATTCCCGGGTGGTGACTCAGAAACCCCTCCTGGCAGATCCCCCCGCCACGTGGGGAGTTGGATGTAGCCAGTGCTCATGGCAGTTTTGGAGCCTGGGCTGAGGCTGGGACTCTGTCACGAGTGAGTGCGAACGTCGGGCCCTGGAGTAGAGAAGAAAGCCCTGAGCCCCAGGGTCTGTGGGCCTTTTGGTAGGGTAGGCTGCATCGCAGAGGCACGGGTACAGCTTTTGGCTGTGGCCCCTTTGGTGTGGGAGAAATCCCTGGACGTTCGTGATTTTGGGTCGCGGGCAGGCACCGGGGCTCTGGCACGAGTGACTGCGAACGTCGGGCCCTGGAGTAGGGAAGAAAGGCCTGAGCCCCAGGGTCTGTGGGGCTTTTGGGAGGGTAGGCTGTCCCACTGAGGCATGGGTACAGCTTTGGGTTGTGGCCCCTTTGGCGTGGGAGAAATCCTCATATCCTCACGGCCTCATATCTCTCCGCAGAACCAATCGCTACCTGGCTTCCTCCAGAGAAGAAGCTGCCCAGCACATCCCCCTCCTGTTTGTCACCTGCCCGTCAGCCAAGGACCCCACCTGGGAAACCAGGCACCCAGGTGACGGCTCAAGCCCATCCACATGCGCTCGAGAGTGGCTTGAAAACGCGTCCTTGGGTTTTGGTTTGACTGATGACCGCAGCCATGGAGGTTCTTCTAAAATAGCCATGGTCAAAGCTGCCCAGCAGGTTGCTCGGGGCAAGTGGTCTTCAAGATAACGGGATGAAGGAGATGGGACCGCAAAGACCGGGGGAGGCCTGAGGGGTTTGCGTGGGGAGGGTTGGGGTTGCAGCAGCGCAAGGGTGGCACGAGGGTGGGCAGAGGGACAACCGCCCCAACCGTGTCCTGCTGCAGGTAAATCCACACTGGCCGTCGTGACCTTCGCCAGATACGAGTGGTTTGAGGAGTGGAAGGACAAGCAGGTCACTAAGCGGGGGGACGATTACGAGGAGCTGAAGAAGACCTTTGTGGACACCGCCATGCAGGCTGTCTTCAAGCTCTACCCTCACATCAAGGACCGGGTGAGGAAACCTGGGGTTTGCAGGTCCTTCACCTCCTCTCCTGGGTCCTGTCCACCCAGCCCCGTCCTGCAAAAGCAGGAACTGGGCCTGGGTCTGCTGGACACGAGGGCAGCGCCGCACCGACCCATTGCCACTGCCTCCTGACCATGCGTGGTGCAAGGTGGGGGGTGATGGTCCTCCAGGGCCATCCTGGCACCAAACTTGGCCAGAACCAGCACCCAAGGGTCTGTGAGGAAACCTGTCCCAGCCCGTACCCCCTGAGAACAGCTTTCCTGGGCACGAGACCCCCCCAGCACCATGCCTACCCCCTGCAGACCACATTGTCCCCTTGTGGCCCCCAGATCGAGTACATCTCTGGAGGGACGCCCCTCACCAACCAGCACTACATCGCCAGCCCCAGGGGGCAGATCTACGGCATCGAGCACAGCCCTGCCGACCTGCAAGCCGAAGCCCTTGCCACCGTGAGGGCGCAGACGGCCGTCCCCAACCTCTACCTGACAGGTACCATGGCCACCGCCTGGGCACCACGGTCTCAGAGGAGGCCACCTCTGGGGGAGCAGCAAACGGGGGGAGAAAAACCTTTAATGAAAAAGGGGGACAAGGCGCTGCCATGCCACGGGGTGATGCTGCTGGAGGACGCCTACGTGGAGCTGCATGGTCCCAATGGCAAGAGGAAAGGGCTGTCCCTCCTCCAGCTCCTGAGTGTTGCCTCCCTGCCCAGTGCTGATTTATTTTAGCTAGGCAGGATGAGGCCCTTTCCCTGCTGGGGAGAAGGAAGGGGTCAAATGGGGGGGGAGGTTGTGGGTTCACACCCAAGGGTTGGCGTGGGGGCGGTTGGAAGGGGGGGAAGGGGGATGGTGGTTGGGGATGGCGATGGTCAACTGGGGACGGAGAGCATGGGCTGCTCACGGGTCCTCACCGCGGCCGCTGCCATCACCACCTCCCGCTCTCGTCCAGGGCAGGATTTGTGCCTCGGGGGCTTCACAGGAGCCCTGCAAGGAGCCTTCATCTGCGCCAGCGCCGTCCTCAAGCGCAACCTCTATGCCGACGTGGTGTGGCTGAAGAAGCGCGCGCAGGCCACCAGCGCCAAGAAGCAGCGCTGACGCCTGCCGTCCCTCTCCCCCCAGCCCGCTGATCACCCCCAGTGCCTTATTTTCAGCTGCCGAGAACCCCTAGCCCACCCTGCTCTAATGCAAAGCCGAAAGATTACAGCCCAGGAAGATGTCGTTACCCATTGCCAGCTGGCTTGCCTTGCACCTCGCCTGCCTGGAGCTCACCTCCTTCCACCACAACGTCCACCGCCAGCCAGCAAAACCAGCGCCGATCCCTGGCCACCCTTTGGAGGGCAACCCCCTTCTCCTGGCACCGGGACGAGGGGCTCCAAAGAGCAGCAGTGGCCAGGAGGGAAGAAGCCAAGGCAACCCCCAAAAACCCGGCTGCGCCAGAAGGCAAAACCCAACACCTTCAACCAGCAACACCCGCGGCAGCCGCCAGGACCATCGGGGGAGCATCAACCGCCTGTCCCCTCCCCGGGCCTGCTGCATCAAGGGGATCAATTCCCCCCAGGGGCGCTTTCCCCCTTTTTAGGGCGGCAGCTTTGGTTCCGAGCCAGGCTCCTGCAGCTCCGTGCAGGGACGCAGCAGCCCCGGGGGTGCGGAGGCAGAGGAAGCAGCACCTCCCCGCGTGGGGGCTTGCCCGGGCAGCACCGGGCAGGTTTGGTAAAGCCCTGCCAGCTGCGGGACGGGCACCAGCTCCACCGCAGGCAAGGGGCCACCATGCCAACCCGAGCCCCAGCGCCGTAACGAAGCCGCTGGCGGGCACGGGCCTTTGGGAAGGAGCTGGCTCCCAGCTCGGCGGGACAGTTGGGGTAAGCTGGTCCCTCCAGCACGGTTTAAGCCAGCTTTAACACTATCGCAGAGCTGCAGCCGGCTGGTGCCCAGCAGGCAGGAGCACCCCCCAGCCATGTGGCCGTATTTTAGTGCTGCTCTACCTTCCCTTGCCCCGAGACAGGGCAAACCCCCCCCCCCCCCCCCCCCATTAGCAATAACGAACAGCGAACCTCTGTCTGCTGGGGAAAGCTTGGGAAGCCCATGGGGGAAGGGAAGCATGTGAGAGCAGAGATGAATAAAGTAACGAGAATCGCCTCGTGATTTGCTCCGTGTGACGCGGGATCAGGCGGGGGGGGGTGGGGGGTGTGAGGGGGTTGCTTTCTGACGCTCCGGGTTGGGAAGGTTGGGAAGGGGAGAGGGGACGCAGTCGAGCCCCGTCCTTGCCAGCGGGTTTTGGGGGGGGGGGGGGAACTGCCCTAAGTGGGTGCCCCAAGAGGATGGGACCAGCCCACCAGTGCCTCCCGCCTGCCCGGGAGCGGGCAGGGTCAGGCCGCACCGGCTGAAAAGCCAGAGGAAGCTGGAAGGGGTCGTTTTCCCCATGGTCAGGGATGAGAAGCAGGAATTGCCCGGCTTTTTGGGGAAACAAAGCCTCAACCCCAGTAGGAAAGGCAGGGAGGGGCGGCCTGGTGCTTCCTGCTCTGCGGGCATTCCCACCCCCCAGCCCCTCAGAGAAAAAAAATCCTCTTTTTTTGTTTTTTCCTTTTCTTCCCCCCATTCTCCCCACATGCCCCAGGCCGGACGGTGCCAGCCCAGCCCCCCCATTGCCCCTTGAACCCGGGGCGAGCCCTGGCCCTCTCCTTCCCCATGAGCCGTGCCCGGATGCCACCTGGCTCCTGCGGGAGGTGACAGGGCACCGCGCCTGCCGTGCCCTTGCAAATCAGCCACGCTGGTGCTGAGTCAGCCGGCGGGATGGGAGACGCTCCCCTGGTTCCCCCCCCAGCCCAACCGCCGCGCCGGCACAGCGGGGCTTTGGGGACCACCGGGCCACCCCAGGGGACAGCCCAGCATGGCCCAGCCGCAGCCGAGCCGGGCTCTTCTCATCGTCAACACCGATTTCAGCGGTGACCTGGCGTTTGGGACCCGGAGAGGAGCCAAGAGGGAAGCGGAAAAGCTTTCCAAGGTGCTCTCCCGGCTCAACTACGAGGTGAAGCTGATGCATAACCAGACAGCCAAGGAGATGGAAGACCTTTACCGGCAAGGCCCCCAGACAGCCCACCCAGGCCCCCAGCCCCCTCCTCATCCTCCCCCAGCCCAGCTCGCCCTCATTCCCCACCCCCAGGCCCAAGCACCCTCCGCCACAGCTCGCGCCGGCACTCGAAGGCATCGCTTGGGCCGTGTCTTTGCAGAGAGCGGCCGCAAGCACGGGGAGCACTTTGTGAGCATCATCTCCAGCCACGGAGAGGAGGGAGTTGTATTCGGTTGTGACTCGGAGCCTCTTCAGCTCCCACGGATTTTCCAGATTTTATCCTCGGGGAAGTGCCCAGTGCTCACCAAAATACCCAAAATCTTCTTTATCCAGGTAACACCACCACTGGATGATCATTTGATCCCCTCCTTGCTGAGTTTGCATGGAATTAGACTGGCACAAGTCCGAGGACATAAATCTGTGTGAACGGTGCATTTTGGTACAGCCACGGGCAAGCTCGGTCCCCTCACCGCTCCCCAGCCTCTCATCACAGCCCTCCATCCCTCTCTTGTCCTGCTTCCACCGATTTGGAAGCTCATGCTCTCCTCTCCCAGCCTCTCATCACCCATACACGTCTCTGCTGCGGGAAACAGCCCCAGTCTTTCCCCCGGTGCCTCCAGACAGGAGCATTTCTCCTGGTGCTTTGCACCCTCTGGACTCCCTGGGCCAAAGCCGAATTGTTTGACGGGAAATGCGCCTTGCTGGGATCAAATCTTCCTCCCAGTCACCACCAGGATGGGTAGAAGCTGCCTTCAAATCCCAACACTGTGGCATTTGGGGACAGCAAACTCCCTGGGGTAGGGCTGAGAGGAGCCCAGCTATGAACGGAACATGGGGGGTGTGTGTGTGTGGAAATAAATAAATCAGTAAAGCCCACAGCTGGTTCCAAAGCGGTGAGGAGCGTGAACGTGTCCTTGCAGGAAGGGTGCCCTGGAAGTATGCCCTAACACTGATCTGACAAGGGAGGATTAGATCCCTTGAACAATCTGGCAATGGCACGGATACCTGCCAGTAGCGTGAGCCCTGCGAGCATTATGCAAATCCACAGGAGTCTTTTCACCTGAAAACAAGGCTAAATCACTCTCGGCATTTGGGTTCTTCTGGCAAAAGGTTTGGCCGCTGTTCAGGGAGTGGCAAGAGCCAGGGACATGCCCCAGGCCAAGCCAACAGCCTTGGAGACTGGTCTGGGCACCTCGATCAGCGAGCAAAGCTCATGCTTGTGCTGACAAATGCTGTCCTCGTCGAGCAGCCACCGCCTGGGCTGGAAGAGAAGGGCTGCTTCCCCTTCGGCATCGCCACGGCTCTCAGGTCCCTGCGGCTCCCACTGGCCTCCGTCCCCCTCTCAGTTCAGTGCCGGGGTGTTGTGGCCAGCTTGCAGGCATCTCTGCAGGACACGTCCCCAGGGAGGATTTAACGGCCAGCGTTGGCAGGGGGTTTGCACGGGGAGAGGCGAGGGGATGCTCCGCTCTCCCCTAAAGCTGGGACTCATCCACTGCTGCCCTTTGGGCTGGGCCCAACCAACGCGTCCCAGCAGAAGTGGCCGCAGGGAGGGGTGACACGTGTCCTCAGAGCGGCCTCAGCAGCGCTTAGTCCCTCTCCAGCGCCTTCCCAATACCAGCCCGGTAACTCCGTCCCTGCAGGAAAGACCAAAGCATCATGTAGAGTAAAGGACTGGGCTGCTCTCCAAGGGGAACCTCTACCAGCACGTTCCCAGTGGACTTCCATGCTTCCAGATGTATTTAGGGGTTCGCACATGCAGCACCGCATTTACTGGGGAGGGGTAAATGCAAAGAGAAGGGGATCCAGCCTCGTGAGAAATGTGGAGGGAAGAGAGGGGGGAGCCCCATCCCCAGGCTGGTCGGGAAGAGAGGGGGGAGCCCCATCCCCAGGCTGGTCGGGAAGAGAGGGGGGAGCCCCATCCCCAGGCTGGTCGGGAAGAGAGGGGGGAGCCCCATCCCCAGGCTGGTCGGGAAGAGAGGCTTGGCAAACCTAAGCTGCGATGGACGAGAAGGGAAGAGGCTGCTCGATGGATGAGAGGGGAAGCGGGTGGAGGTGGGAGAAGAACCACGTGGGGCTCATGGAATGGGAGCCAGGAGGGGCTCTGCACCATGGGGTGGGTCGTAGGCTTGGCTTGGAGGGGGCTACAGGTCCACAGGGAGCCCCCAGAGCCCCCAGGAGCTTTAGGCTTGCCCTGGAGATGGGCAAAAGGGAGAGGCAGACGCTCACAACAGACGCTCTGCCCACAGGCTTGCCGGGGGAAAAAATTTGACCACGGGGTGGTTGTGGAGTGCGACAGCGGGGAGCCCGAGCCAGAGCGCGAGGCAGACTGCTTCTCCGTCTACCTCTCCATGCCGCCTCAGACCGCAGTGATGTTTGCCTGCAGCCCAGGTAAGGGAGAGCCCCTGCCACGCCAACACCAGCCGAAAACATGACCATATAGCCATGACAGGGCCACGGCACAGCCAACATCACTCTCCTTCCTTTACACTCCGCAGGCTATGTGGCCTTCCTCAACATCTCAGGATCCATGTTCCTCCAAGCCCTGCTCAAGGTCCTGGAGGGAGAGGAACGTCACCTGGCCCTCAACCGCCTCATGACCCGCATTAACTGGGAGGTGGCATTTCGATGCCAGGCCAGGGGCACCTATGAGGGATGCAAGGAGATGCCCTGCTTCGTCACCAACCTGCTGCAGGAGGTGTTCCCCTTCTCAGCGCCCATCGCGGAGGAGGCTGACGGCGTTTGAGAGCTGCCCGCTCTGCAGAAAAGCCAGGGAGGGGAAGAGCAGGAGCTTGGCTGCAAGATGTCCCCTGTCATGCATGGAAAAAAAGGGACAAATTAGGAGAAAACCAACAGAAAACCCCTCTGGAAGGGTGACTGGCTCCACCTGGGATGTGCCAGAGCTGGCCAGGGGGAGGCTGTAACGAGCCAAGGGCTGCTGGGATCTTCTGCAGAGCAGAAACATCCAATTTAGGGACACGACAGGGCAGCAATACCCAAACGCCCTACAGCAGCAGCTCCACACCCCAGAGGGGGCCATAAACCTGATTTTCTCCCCCTTATTTTCTTGCACAGAAGAGCTTCAACCTCACAAATGCAATCTCACCCACTTTGGTGGTTTTTTTTTTAATCTCAACAAACCTGCATAGGCCATGGACTTCTGTCTGACAGAGGGGAAGCCGATGTGTTTACCTGGCTGGTGCCCTGCCCGTAATGAAAACACCGCTGCCCTGCTGTCAAAGAACACCCTGTGCTCAAGCTGTTTGTTCATGAGGCTGTTTAAAAATTCAAGGCTTTAAAAAAATTAAATAAGATATGGGGTGGTTAGCGCGGCTTGCGGTTGGTGGTCTATGTCGGGACCAGGAGCGGAGGTCGGGGACCGGATTTGGGAGCACTTGCTCAAGGTAGCTCTCAGTTCCCGATGGATAACTGGGTCTTTGCGAGCTTCCTTCTTAGGTGAGCAAGGGGAGAGGGGAAAAGCTGCGGCCGGGATGGGCTGGGGCACCTCACGGACCCGAGGGCTTTGCTCAAGGTCCTCCCCTCCCGTTCTCGCCGGTACCAAGCATAAAGCACAAAAGCCACCTCAATAAAGAAGCCGGAACGGCTCCTGAGCAGACTGCAGGGACATGGCTGGTCTGCAAGACAGGGGACAGACCCTCAGATGGCTGGAGGAGGAGGAGGGAGGGGTTGAAGGGGATGAAGACCTCCGCCGAAGCAGGCAGAGTCTCCCCTGCACTCATGCATTCAACCTGCACCACCTCCACCCTCCGGGCCTCTCAGATGAACTCTGGCGTCTCTCAGCGCAGTCACAAGCAATTCAGCTCCGATAAGCAGAGCCCAACCCAGCTGGCAGGTAATTTTGGTTTCATTTATCTTTTTTTCCACACCTGGACTTTGACTCACAGGTAGGCGTGGGGCACAGCTACCCCAACACAGCCCACACTTGGCGCTCACCACGTCCTGGCACATGCGACGGGATGCTCCTGCCGTTGCCTCTCCTCCAAAAGGCCTGCAGGGCATTTCCTTCCCCACTATTTTCACTCGACCTGTGGGAATAGAACAGTTTTGAAACCTTTACAGCACTCTCAGAGCAGGGTGGAAGGGTGGAAGCACGCAAGGGGTTCAGAGAGCTTGGGGGGAGGCTTGGAGGAGCGCTCAATCCAACAACCCCCAGAGAATTTTCGTTTTAATCCCCCATTCCCACCCTTTTTACCTCACTCAAGCTCTCAGCAACCCCATCGACAGGAAAACAAGGGGTCCTCCCCTTCTCCTAGCCTGTCCTTGGCACTCGTGTCCAGCCGAGTTGGAAGAGAGCACAGGAGGGTGGATTTGAGGGAAAAAGTGGGGGGAAAGGAGAAAGTTTCTTCAATTTACTACAGGGAGCAGCAGTAAACACTGCCCAGAAACGCCCTCATCTCTGCCGCTGATGCTGGCGCCTTCTCTTCCCCTTTCCGCGGCGGCTTGGGCAGCAGCATCCCACGCCGGCTGCGGCACCAGTAGGCTTCCTCCTTCCCAGTCTCTCCCAGTCTCTGCCGCTCAGAGGAGAGAGGCTGCGTCCTCCTCAGAGCCTCCCTGTGGGTGAAAGAAGAAATACAACAGGAGAGATCCAACCCGAGCTCAGTTAAATGACGTTTTAAACTCGGTCTTAAGGTCAGGCCCTAAATAACCCCACGTCCCGGGGACGGAGGTGGTGGAGAGGAACGGGGTTGCCGATGCAGGGCGATCGTGAAGCAGACTGGAAACTTTTCAAAGTGGCTCTTGGCTGAAACCTGTCTCGGCTCCTTCCGGCTGCGGGGTTGGTTGGTCACGCGAACACGAACCCCTCAGCTCAAATACCCTTGGTTTTGTTAAAAAACCCCTTTTTTTTGGCACAAAGAGGAAGTAACCTGCACCACCGCCAGCAGGTTTCAAAGGAGACCGTGAAAAGAACACTCACAAGAAAAAAAAATAAATGTGAGAATTCCTTATTTATTTTTCTTAAATCCATTTATTGGCTTCACCACACAGGGGAAAAAAAAAATACAAAGAAATATAAAAATTCTGATCCTTCAAACCAAGTTGCATTTCACTGCGGCAGAAAACAAAACTGTGTGGATTCAAACCGGCGAGGCAGCGGGCCTAAAAGCAGCAACAAATTGCAAACCAGCGATGTACCGACGGGTACCACCCATCCCAAAACGGGTGGTGTCCAGGGGGAGAAGGTTCCGCGCACCTTCACCCGCCTGAAACGCGTTGTGTGAATTTAAACACCATAAAAATCACCGAATCGCTGGTGTTCCCGGAGGTTTCACGCAGCTCGGACAACGGCAGCGACTGTTGCTGGAGACGCCGCACTTGGGAACGGCGGGGTTGGAGATTTAGGGGGGGATTTCCCCCCCGATTCATCCTGGTGGCAGCTCTGTCTCTCCCCAAACCCTGCGCTTCCCCGGCACCGGGAATTTTGCCCACGCCGGGCACGGAGCAAACCAAGGCGACGTGCATCCTTGTTAACCTGACGAACGTGCTCGGGGGTGTTTGAGGTACGGCGGTCCAGCACCTCACTGTTCACTGTAACGGGGGTGGGATTCCCAGCTCGGACCGACAGAGGCATTTGGAAAAGCGCGCGGGGTAGGAGAGCAAGCAGCTGGTGACGAGAAACCTTTGTAAATTACTTTTTCAATTTAAAAAAAAAAAAAAAAGGACAAAGCAGGAAAACGGCGCACACGCGCTAAAAATTCAAGAATGAGCAGCTCGGAAGCACGTGGTGTTTCACATGTCGGACTACGTTGGGGTTTTTTCCTTCCCCCTTCCCCCCTCCGCTGTCATTAAACAAAAGCCACCACCTCCCACCCCGCATCCTGCCCATAAATCAGCTGTGCAACAGCAAAGCTCCAACGTCTCCTGCGGGAACTCTGGAAGAGCGGAGCCTCGGCACAGGAGTTCCCACCCTTTCCAGAAGGCACGTTTACCCCCCAGGGTTATGTTTCCAGACTTGTGTTCTTTTCTCTTCCCTCCACCTCACACTCCCGTCCTCCAAAATGGCTTCTGCAAGTACTTGTAGCATCAGGGGAAAAAAAAAGTTTACTACTGAAACACGGGAAGTGATGAAGCCAAGGGGGACTTGCAAACAGCCAGCAAAAAATAAAAGAGGATTTTTAAGAGAGGGTCAAGCCCCCTCCCTCCCCTCTTAGTTGGGGAATGAACGACTAAGGGGGGGCGGAAAAACAAGCCGCAGCTTTCATGTCCAGACAAGGAAATGTCTTTCCCCTTGTCTGTGACTGTCTCTAGCAAGCACAGGGCAGATTACCGATTGTTCGCAGCCTCCGGAAGGCCGGAAAAGGGCCGGCCTCATCCCAGGAGTGGCTCTCACGGCCAGCTGGAGGGAAGTTAACCGAGCGGGATTCTTCCTGCGCAGTCAGGCAGCAAGTGCGCGGTGAGGGTGACTCACCTGCGGCTGGCACGCGCTTTGGGCATGGACGGGTGTTCGTGTGAAGGGCTCTGAACACCTCACATCAATTCTTTTTCTGCCCATATTGGGGAAAAAACACCACCACCACAAGCACGAGCCAGGCAGGGACTTCATTCCCTCTTCAGAAACGCCCCGTCTCAAAGAAACGTCTTTGGAGCAGAACTACAAGAAAAACAACCTCACAGCAGTAACATGTGACTCAACATGTTTCACAGCCTTAAATCCAACCAGTATGGCCCAGGCCCTATGTTTAAGCACTCCACAGTAACACCCAAGCGACCAGCTCAGCGACGAGCAGCGGTTACGCGTACACTCAACCGCACACAACTCAAAGCTGGGGCCAACACAGCCGGCTGTGCCATAAACCCTTTCCCACGTCTGTCACCTGCTCAGGAGGTGACCTCGGGGAGGAGGTGCCCCATGGTGACTCACAGGGAGAAAATACAGCGCCCACACCGCGGGCTACAACAGATTCTGCCACGGTTTGCGGCAGAACCCAGGGGTGAGCAGGCGCCTTGCCTCTCAACTGGGCCAGAAGGTGGCGACTCTCCAGCCAGAGCCAACGCCGAGCGCTCCGTCAGAGCTCCTTCAGTGGAGCTGAGCACACCAGGGCCTCAACGCCGTGTTTTTGAGGAACGGGTCTAAACGCAGCCAGTTTCACTCATCCCAAACGCTTGGGGGTCACGGTATGTTTTACGCTACCGCCTAACTGCCTTTCACCGGGGGTAGGAAAGCGATCCGCCAAGGCACAGTCTGCTACGACCACGCCGCTTTGGCAGGAAGCTGTCCAAGCCTAACCCGCCCTCCTTGACAGCGCCAAACCAAACCGGTCACCTTCAGTGCAAACATCTGAACTCTGGGGATTGTGAGGGGAAAGACTCTTGTGGCACATAAAAGCAGGTGAGGAAGCTTAAGCTACGACCCAAGGGCCAAAGACCGCTCCGAAGACGTGCACGGAAGAGAATCTAGATGATAAACTCTAACGTCGTCTTCTTTGCAGAGAGAGAAAATCAATCAAATCAAGAGGAGTCCCTGGCGGATCACTTCCGAACTAGTGCAATCAGTCACGCTCCAGACTTCAGCATCCAATTACAACGGACAGAGGAGCACGTCCGTGCCTCACGACTGCGCTGGTTACAAAGGCAGCACTACGACTCTGGAAGGGGAAGAGTCAGATGGCTCATTTCACAGGCAAATTTTGGGGGGGGGGGGGTTGCCCCCCAAGAGGAGATGTCAGTACAGTAGATGGCAAATTCCATTTCATTTGGACACAAAAGTTCTGTCAGGCGCTGGGGGCCGGCTCTTCTTGGGTCACGGGCTACGAGCCAGACGCCTTCAGTTCACCTTCAGGCAGCTGGGCAAGGAGAAATGCGTTTCGAGACAGCGAGGGGTTCAGCGTTACCAAGGTGCAGGTGCGTAACGAAATGCATTTCCCCTTCTTCCTGTTGTCTGAAATCTGAAGGCAGCAGCACAGCTGCAACTCAGAGCGCTACAGCAGGGGAGTCAGTGGGTGTCCCAGTGTTCCTGCATCTTCACTGCCAGCCGTCGTTATTCCACTGAACATCCAAGGAGGACTCTAGATCTGGAAAGGCAACAAGAAAGGTTTAAACGGTTTGAAAGCTCAGCGTTGCTTTTCGACTCTGACAAAGCATCGGAGTTTTTGAGCGGGCTGAGTGTCTCCGACAAGCTTTCAAATAAAAACCAGGCTCTTTCCAACCGCCTGCCTTACTGTGCCTTGGGGACAAGCCGGGGAATTCCTGGCAAGGGAAAAAAGGTCCCAAAATACTGGTGAGACAAAACGGGGAAGTCTCAAGCAGATAAATCACCTCAGTGGCACTCTGATGCTTCCCCAGCCAGGCCCGGCTGCAGTTCAGGAAGGAAGAGAACTGAGCTTCCGCCCCCGACGGTGCACCACACCGCTGCAGAGCCGACAACAAGGCGAGGACGACACTGCTGCGAGTTTTATATGCAAAACCCCTAACGGTGTTTGAAAGCGGCCATCGCCACACTGACAGCCTTCTGAAAGCTAAGTTGCAGCTTAACTTTTTCAACTTTTAAAAATTTTCTTTCCTTGTCTCCTCCTCTTCCCATTGCAGAAAATAACTACAGACACGTCTGACTTCAAGGAGAACAAAGGAAGCTGCAAGGGGAAGAAGAAAGGGAATTCTCCCCGGGGTCCTACCCTTCCCCTGCTAAGGGCTTCTTTGAAAAAGTCATTTGAGTCAGTGACAAACCATCCTTAAGCACACGGGAGCTCGGGACACCAGGCATCCTGGCTTGTATCAGGAGTGGTGTGGCCAGCAGGAGCAGGGCAGGGACCGTGCCCCTGTGCTGGGCACTGGGGGGGCCGCCCCTCGACTGCTGGGGTCAGGGTTGGGCCCCTCCCTCCCCGAAGGACCTGGGGGGGCTGGAGCGTGTCCAGAGAAGGGCAACAAAGCTGGGGAGGGGTCTGGAGCCCCAGGCTGCGGGGTTCGCCGGAGAGGGGGGGCCCCCCTCAACGCCGGGGGGGGGGGCGGTAGGTCGGGAGAGGGGGGCCAGGGGGGGGGGGGCCCCAGCGCGGGGGGTTGGCCATAGGGAACAATTCCTTCCCCAAAGGGCTGTCAGGCACTGGAAGGGGCTGCCCAGGGAAGGGGGCGAGTCCCCACCCCTGGGGGGATTTAACAGCCGGGCAGAGGCGGTGCTGAGGGCCAGGGTTTGGGGGTGGGATGGCAGGGGTAGGGGAGCGGTTGGGTTGGGGGAGCTTAAAGGGCTTTTCCAACCTCTATGATTCTGTGATTCTATGAAATTCTGCTCTGCGTTAGCCCTCTCTGCCACCATTCCTCAGCGTTAGTGCAAAATCCTGTTGCCAGACCCAGTTTT